>WBNM01003812.1:5160-24135 GCA_013399055.1 Ramphastos sulfuratus | reverse complement strand
AAAAAAAAAAAAAAAAATCTGTTTTATATCACTGTTGTCTCCTTAGAGAGAGCATCCTACAAGACTTTTGGAGGTCCCTTCCAACCCAGACCATTGTATGATTCTATGATTTGGAAAGGCCTCATGCAGGTTAATAATTGGCTAAAAGATTTGAAACAATGAGTAACAAATGATTATTTTTTTTGTAATAGGAAAATGTTAACTATGCTGAACTGTGACCATATCCTCAAAAGGAAGCTTGAAAGGGGGGTTAGGTAGCAGAGTTTGGTGGTAATGCAAAATTACTTAGTACAGTCAAATCTATATCTGTGAATAAGTGCAGATCTTGCTATACACTAACTGAAATTCAGCACAGGTATGTGCAATATAAAGCAACTGGGAATATTTCTAGTCAGGCATATACTGCTTCTGGCTCTAAATTAGCTGTTACCAGTCAAGAAGTAAATCTCAGAGTTGTTTTTGTAGGCTCACTGCACAACAGCACTCGACAGGGTTGTTAGGAATTATTAGGGGGAGGAATTGACAACCAGACTGAAAACACTTTTAACCATCTGTATAAATGCCTGGTGCAGATGTATTCTGAAAGCTGCACATAGGGTTACTCCTTCCCTTACGTTGTAAAAAGCAGACTTGGAAGAGGTAGTAAAAAGTGTGATGAGAGAATAGCAGGTATTATGGTGTGAGGTTTATTTTTCAAAAATTAATATAGTTTATTAATTTTTATATTCATGAGCCTCGCTGCTGGCCACAGTTTTAATAATAGATTCTTTGCAATGGTCATGAAAACAATACACTGATGAAAAGGCAGGATCTAGAATATTTAAGAAATAACTAGCAATACTAGAACAAACATTAAACTATTAGAACTGGAGAGAGGTCCCTGCAGTCAATTATACTGCTTGCCTACTAGAGGGACTTGAGAAGCTGCTTTCTGCTTAAGGCAGAAGGCACTTGAATTCACTTAGAATTTACAGAGTTTTGTGAAGAGGCTTTTGAGTATTTATGCACAAAAGTTGTCTCTGCATTCCCAGGGCTAACTACAGTTCCCAAACAGTACCCAAACACTTGCAGGGAGTTCTGTTGGTGTCTTGTCAGCCATTGAGTCTTCTAGTTCTTCCCAAGCTCTAACAAGGTGCTGGGAGAGAGACAGACAATCTCTGACCTGATCCTGGTTCTTCTTCGATGATCTGTGTCCCTTTCAGGGCTCCCATTCTAGGCAGAAGACTTGCAGGTGTGCAGTCTTGGCAAGGATGTCTTGCAGATGTGCAGACAGGCACAATGTTGCGCTAGCTAAGCAAACCTATCACCTGAAGGCACTCAATATTTTCCCCTGGCAAACTTGAGACACAGCAAGTTTTCAGGTAGACAAACACAAAGTATCAGGGCTTGTTATGATGTAGCAGAGTTAGCTAATAGTTTAGCAGAGCAAGGCAGGATGCAAGAGCAGTGAGGCAGAAACACTAGCAGAAGCATTTTAAAACAGAGCAAGGCAGGATGCAAGAGCAGTGAGGCAGAAACACTGGTAGNTTGTATATTTCTGTAAATATTCCTGTATATAGTGTATATATCTGCTTGTACATTGTGCTGAGCTGTAAATAGAGCTTCATCTAAACTTCCAGCCGACTAAGTTTTAGCCTGGGTCATTTTACAAAGTGTGGGGGGGCGGGGAACTCCCAAACCCACATCAGCATGGCAAGGCAGAGCAATAGCATAAGCATTGTAAGGCAGAGCACTTTAAGGCAGAGCACATTGTGTTTACCTCCTCATCTCTTTTTATCAATACGGCCTGAGACTAATGATCTTTGGCCACATTAGCCAATCAGAATGGCAGTTCACCAATCTTAACCATATTAGGTGAATCCAGGGCATCCTTTTACCCTTTTGGGGCAGAACACAAGTATATAAAGATGTGAGAGTACCCCGTTTGCAAGTTTAGAAGGAGAGGAGACTCAGAGGACACCTGAAGGTGTCAGGCCTTTTGTCCTCTTTTCCTGTGATTGCTTCTCCCACAACAGTAGCCTGTAGAGGAGGAAGACTAGAAAGACCAAATTTGCCTTCAGGAAGATTCAAAAGGAAAAGGCATGTGCTAAACCAGAGTGAAGTTATCACAGGCTTAGGGGAAGGGCATAAGGAATGACTGTTCCCCAATTCTGGTCACATAGGAGTTGCTGGGACTTCAACACTAAAGCATCAAGGAGTGATTTTAAAATGAACTGAAGAAGATGTTCTTTCACACAGCTCACAGCTAAAGAAGGTTTTCATTGCTGAAGGAAGCTGCAGATGAAAAAATGCAAATAGATTCAGGAAGGGATTAGCTAAATTAAGACAGGCCCATCGGCTTTCATTAAATAGGTCAATCTCTATATGACCTTCAGCTCAGGTGCTCTCTAAGGCTCTGACCGCTAGGATTGATGGAGGGCCAAAGATCTGCCTGTACTTATTAAGAACTTCCCCTGTGTATCTCCTACTGGGTAGTTTGGGAAACATTATTTGAGGCTAGTTGGGCCCAAACCTGGTTGGTCATTATTATGTTCTTATGTTAACGAACTGAGCAATTAATGTATTCACTGTACTCCTTCGGGAGTAACCTCTGTTCCAGTAACTATGAATAGGCCCTTGATCAGCAAGGCACATCTGCTGTTCCTCAGCATTTCTAATGTTTTCTGTGAGTGAATCAAGTGGAGGCAAGATGGGCTACACATGTGCCTGATGCTATACATGCAGTCCTAGGGTACATTAAGAGGAGTGTGTCCAGCAGATCAATGGAGGTTCTCCTGCCCCTCTACTCTGCCCTGCTGAGATCTCACCTGGAATACTGCATTCAGTTCTGGGCTCCCCAGCTCAGGAGGGACAGGGATCTACTTGAAAAAGTCCAAGGGAGGCTTATGAAGATGATTAAGGGGCTGGAGCACTGCCCTATGAGGAGAGGCTGAGGGACCTGGGGCTTTTTGGTCTGATGCAGAGAAGAATTAGAGGAGATCTAATCAATGTTTATAAATAGCTGAGGGCTGGGGGTCAAGAGGGAGGGGACAAACTCTTCTCAGTTGTGCCTTGTGAAAGGACAAGGGGCAATGGATGTAAACTACAGCACAGGAAGTTCCACCTCAACATGAGGAAGAACTTTATTGTAAGGGTCAGAGAGCACTAGAAGAGGCTCCCCAGAGGGGTTGTGAAGTCTTCAAGACCTGTCTGGATGTATTCCTGTGCAACCTGCGCTAGATTCTATGGTCCTGCTCTGGCATTGGACTCAATCTATGAAGGTCTCTTCCAACCCCTGTGGTCCTCTGTCTGATATCAAAGCCATATATTTATTGTCTAACAGTATAAATGCAAAACTTGTTTTCTGCAGTCTGAATTTCTGCATATGCTAAATGAGAGGCAAGGATACAGAAATGAGGCTGGGTTATGGTGGACACAGGCATATCAGCTGCTCTTACTGTTTGGCAATGTATTACTGTACTTAAGAATCATAGAATCACAGAATCATAGAATGGTAAGGTTGGAAGGAGACCTCAAGGATCATCTAGTTCCAACCCCCAGCCATAGGCAGGGACCCCTCCCACTAGCACAGGTTACTCAAGGCCTCGTCCAACCTGGCCTTGAACACCTCCAGGGAGGGAGCAGCCACAGCCTCCCTGGGCAACCTGTGCCAGTGTCTCACCACCCTCACTGCAAAGAACTTCCTCCTAACATCCAGTCTAAACCTTCCCTCTGCCAGTTTAAACCCATTGCCCCTTGTCCTGTCATTACAAGACCTTGTCAATAGTCCCTTCCCAGCCTTCCTGTGAGCCCCCTTCAGATAGTGGAAGGCTACTATAAGGTCTCCTCAAAGCCTTCTCTTCTCCAGGCTGCAGAGCCCCAACTCTCTCAGTCTGTCCTCACAGCAGAGCTACTGCAGCCCTCTGATCATCTTTGTGGCCCTCCTCTGGACCCACTCCAACACTTCCATGTCCTTCCTGTGCTGGGGGCTCCAGAACTGCACGCAGTACTCCAGATGGGGTCTGACAAGAGCAGAGTAAAGGGGCAGAATCCCCTCCCTTGCCCTGCTGGCCACACTGCTCTTGATGCAGCCCAGGACTCAGTTGGCTGTCTGGGCTGCATGTGCACACTGCGTTCACAAGAAATTGCTGAACGTTTATCTCTTCTCAACAAAAATCTCTTATCGGTTTAAGAGTAACATAAAATCAGTACCCATACTACGTGCCAAACTTCTCTGTGGTACTTACTTATATTACGCTAATATGTTCCAGAAGAAGGAAACAAGGTATAACAGCAGGTTTTCCCTGTCAGTTGTTCCTCAGGCAGAGTCCTGCTGATATGAGATGCTGGAGGAAATCGCTGAATAGATGAGCCACATGATAAATTGAGAATGTCAGGAATGATTTGCAGCATTTAGCAATAAAGCACAATACTCTCAGCATTAGAACAGAATAGAATCATAGAATGGTCCAGGCTGGAAGAGATCACTAAAGGTCATCTAGTACAGCTCCTCTGCAGTCAGCAGGGACATCCCCACTAGACCAGGTCACCCAGGGCCCCATCAAGCCTCACTCTGAATGTTTCCAGGGATGGGGCCTCTACCACTTCCCTGGGCAACCTGGCCAGTGCTCCACCATCCTCATAGTAAAGAACTTGTTTCTAACATTCAATCTAAATCTGCTCTTCTCAAGCTTGAACACATTGCTCCTCATCCTGTCACCACAGGACTTTGTAAACCGCCTCTCTCCATCCTTCCTGTAGGCCACCTTCAGGTAATGGAAGGCTATTAGATCTCCCTGGAGCCTCCTGTTTTCCAGGCTGAACAACCCTAGCTCCTTCAGCCTGTCCTCATAGCAGAGGTGCTCCAACCCCTTGATCATTTTCATGGCCATCCTCTGGACTCAGTCCATCAGGTCCATGTCCTTCCTATAATGAGAGCTCCAGAACTGGATGCAGGTGAGATCATGTAAGCCAGGATCTGATTTTGATAGTTGTAATTTAATGTGCAATAAAATGTGCATATGTGTGTGTGTTTGTGTGTGTGTGTGTGTGCAGACACACTTTGAGGGGGGAAGGAAAGAGATGTCCTAAACAGTATTCGCACCTGCCAAGAGCAGCTGCTTCTTCTTCTGGAATAATTCATGCAGGGTGACATATAGTCTGTGTGCAGTAGGGCATGGATAAGTGGGTACAGGTCTGAGCAGGCAATAAGGAGGAAAGTGGGAGTGCTGGAATGAGCCCAGAGTGTTTCACCAACAGAGGTGCCCGAAGTGCTGACACTTTGGATAGCTTCTTTAATCTCCCTGTGTTTTCCCTGGCAAAAGCCTGCCCTGTGACATCAGAGCTCAGGTTTGGCTGAGCAACTGTCTTGGCTTGGGAGTGGTCATGCCTTTTTACATGTACTGTCATGGAAAAGTAGGTCCCTCCATTTCCTTCACAGCCCTTTAGTCCTGTATGTGCTCCTTTCACAGTCTGGTGGAGCAGTGTGCCCTTAACGCATAGACGACAGTGTATATTTAATGTAATAGGAGCATTTGGCAACAGATGTCCATATTGTGTAGAAAATGGAAAAGGGAAGTTGTTATTACTTATTTAGAAATATCATTCACAGGAGCCAAGTGCTTTGAAGGGCAGGTCCATAGCATTATAAGTAGATATTAGACATACGTCATAAACTGGGAGAAATCTGGGAAGAGAATAGTGAAGTCGTTTGCTCAAAGTCACCCCAAGCATGAGGTTTTTAAATCACAGGCCGTTGAAGGCAAGACTGCTTCCCATTTACTGTGTGCATTATTCAATAACACAGTTACTGCTGTTCTCTGTAGGGAAACTGATGACAAATATACAGCTTTTTTTTTTTTTTTTTTAAGTTCTGAAGGGTGAAGATGCAAAGGAAAGTGAATGAAACCTGAGACTGTTTGGAGAAGAGAAGACTCAGAGGAGATCTGATTAATGTATACAAACATCTGAGAGGTGGGTGTCAAGTGAATGGGCCCAATCTCTTTTAGCTGGTCCACAGCAATAAGACAAGGAGCAATGGCTACAAACTGGAACACAGAAGGTTTCACCTCAACATGAGGAGAAACTTCTTTACAGTGAGGGTGACAGAGCACCGGAACAGGCTGCCCAGAGAGGTTGTGGAGTCTCCTTTTCTGGAGACTTTCAAAACCTGCCTGGATGCATTCCTGTGCAAACTACCCTAGGGAATCCTGCCTTGGCAGGGAGGTTGGACTCAATGATCTCTGGAGGTCCCTTTCAACTTCTAAGACTGTGATTCTGTGAATTATAAGCTTGGTGTATTTTTCTGAAGGCAGTGTCAATAATATGCTGATTAAAAAGGTGACCACATGAAAAAATAAATTTCAAATGTCCTTCCATCCATACTTCCAATGGCCAGGCTGGATGGGGTCTAAGCAACGTGAGGTGTCCCTGCCCATGGCAGGGGGGTTTGGAGCTTGAGGTCCCTTCCAGCCCTGACAATTCTATGGACCTCTGCAGCACATCGTGTGATTTTTTTTTTTCTTAGTGATAACTGTGAAAGAAATTTGATTTTGGATGAAAACAGAACCTATTACCATGTGTGTTGAATTTAGCAGATCCTTTGGATCCAAAAGGACATAATGAGGTTTTACTCTAAGTTCAAACTCTTGATTCTAATTAAGTATTTCTGAAATAGCAAAGTATTTTGCTATGTCAGTTTCAAATCAGAAGTTTTTTACTTTTCCTTTTCAAGTTATTTTCAAGGGTTTTTAAATGCTTTCTCCTTGTCTTAAACTAAAGGTGTATGGGGTTTAGCCATTCACAGAGGAAGCCAAACATCTCCTTTCAGGTTGAACAAAAAATCGCAGGACACTTCAAAATGAAGTAATTTCAAAGACACAAAACTCTTCAAGAATGTATATTAATTTGGAGTGATTTTTGCTCAGCTAGTACATCATTTAAGTCACTGTGGCACAGCTTGGGTAGGCCTCAAAGGCAGCAGAAACACAGAATCGTAGCATCATAGAATCATCCAGGCTGAAAAGAATCTCTGAGATCATCAAGTTCAGCCACTTCACCCACTCCACCAAGTCTGTCACTACATCATGTCCCCATAATGGTCTTCACACAACTGGAGTGATCCACTCAGATTTGACTCAGCTCATTTCAGACTGTTTCCTCAGGCTAACAGTGCAAAAGGAGGTAAAACAAAAGGGCTCCACAGCAGCTGCAGCAATTTCTTGACTGTCATTGTCCCGTGCAAGCTTGGGTTGGCATTTTGATTACTTCCACAACTTTATCTTTCCATTTTTGTTGTTTGAGTCACTGAAAAATCATGTTGCACACACAATGAAAACCTCTTGGGCATAGTTTGCATCACCATCATCAATACCAGAACTAGCAACCATAGTTTACATCACCATTATCCACACCAGAACTAGCAACCATAGTTTGCATCACCATTATCCACACCAGAACTAGCAACCATAGTTTGCATCACCATTATCCACACCAGAACTAGCAACCATACTTTACATCACCATCATCAACACCAGAACTATCAACCATAGTTTACATCACCATTATCCACACCAGAACTCGCAACCATAGTTTGCATCCCCATTATCCACACCAGAACTCGCAACCATAGTTTGCATCCCCATTATCCACACCAGAACTAGCAACCACAGTTTGCATCACCATTATGCACACCAGAACTAGCAACCATAGTTTGCATCACCATTATCCACACCAGAAGTAGCAACCTAACAGGATTCAACAGATCATTAATGCTGCAAAAGAATGACACCTTTCATCCAGGACTTCAGAAACTCTATTAGTTAGCAGGAAAACACTGCAATTTACAGTAATTCCAAACAATTCAGTCTAGCAGTAATGACTTGTTATTCAGATGAAAACCGCAAAACCACTGCCTTATTAAAAGCAACACTGTAAAGTTCAGCAGGCAAAGCCAAACAGACCACAACATCAAAGGTCTTTTGAAGATTAATACATTGACTAAGCTACCAGAGATCCCTTTAGAAGCACGATGCAGTCATCACACATGCAACCATTTGTAATTTATCAGAATATGTTCTTCATTTGCAGTGTTCTCTAGTTCTTATCTTATGGTCATAGATGATTTGATTTTTTTTTTTTTTAACTTTTTTTCAGGATAAACTTTTGGAGGTTCATGGTCTACACACCTTTAGAGGAAACCTTCTGAATCTCAAATGACTCACATGGAAAATATCCTGCTAGTGAGAGTTATGTTGCTGAAGCACGGACAGCAAAAGCTAGTGAGAACTGCTGCAGCTGTGTTACATAAAAGGAAGAGTCAATCTAATGAAAAATGTCATACTTTGCAGAAATTTGATTGCCTATTTTCTCTATGTAGATATGTTATTAGAGCAGCTACAGCTGCTGAACTGAAGGTATATTTTCACTGATGGTGATCAGGATGGGATTGCCAGAGGAGTATGTGGAATTCAACATTTTACTCTGTTGCAGAATCACAGCAAACGTAACAGCTGTTATTATCACAGTATCACAGTATCACCAAGGTTGGAAGAGACCTCAAAGATCATCAAGTCCAACCTGTTACCGTATCCTTCTACCAGGAGTGAGAATTTGCAACTTATGGCTCCACAGAAGGTTCTGTGGCTGCCAGAACCTTACTGGGTCAGGTGTAGTGGCAAATAACTCCTGATTTTAGTATGTCTTGTCTCATCTGATGGTGTTACTGAGTGCAGAATAAACTGGTTCCTTTAGCACCACAAGTGTATACTGTCTCAGATCATTCTCCCCCCCTATATCTCCCTGCTTCACCCCTTTTGTTTTAATTACATCTGTTTAAAATTACATCATGATACTACAACATGGCTCTTCATAGATCTCTGTTTACAAGTACTGTTGGAGCTCAATATGTCATAAATTCTACATCACAAAATCCCTTAGCTTCACAGCTATGATAGCTGCATTTCTTCACTGAGGCTAAAATAACCCCAGAACTGCTGTCAAATGTTCTGAATTTTTTAATTTATTAGTGATAGCAGGGTAATATTATACAACCTCTGTAGTGTACAATGTGCTGCAAGCTAAACCTTCTTGAGCTAAAATGATGCAATAGCCAAAACAATTTTAAAATCCTGCCTACATATTCTTCATGGAATTTTGTTTCATTTTCACAGAAACAAAATCAATGCTAAAGCAAGAGATTATTAAGGATATTTAAAGTAAAGGATCCTCTTTGACTTCAAATCTATGTGATTAGTTCTTGTACTGGTTTGAGGCTAACTGGAATATTTTACTGAGAGAAATTAAATCCTTAGCTGTGAGAAGAAAGAAAAACAACAACAGTAACCTATATCACTCATTCTTCTGCTGAGAAATGCAACTAGTCAAAATATAGGTAAGACACTCACTTCTTACACATTTCTCAGTTTTCACTTGTTGTTTGTCTCCTTTCTCTCTGACTGTCTGTGATTGCTTCTGCCTTAGCTCTAATCTGGCCTAACCCTTTATTTCCCCTAACCTCCTTGCGATCTTTTTGACATCTCACCTCAGATTTCTCCAAATTTATCATGTGAGATATACAGGGATTGATCTGGTTATTTCTGAGGGGAGGGAAAGGGGGAAAGTGGGGAGGAGGTTTGAGTCAGGAGCCTCCTGGCAATCTGATTGTTTTGGAGGGATTTTTGTGTTTCTGTGCTACTTTTAGCTTGTATATACCTGTATATTCTGTCTATATCTGCTAGTAAATTGTGCTAAGCTGTAAATATAACTTCATTCCTTAGCTTCCAGCCATCTGAGTCTAGTCTGGGTGATTAAATTTTGTGTGGGGGCAGGTAACTCCCAAACCATCACAGTTCTTTGACTTGAATCAGTCTTGACGCTCCCAGTATTTTAAATTGGTCTTAAATACCCACTGGGTGAACCTTCTTGTTCCTGAAGCTACCAAGTGAATATTCCAACTGGACTGAATAACAGCTGAAAACAGCTTCTGTTAGCCTGTCTGCAGCTGAAATGCTAGCATTTGTTCTAAGAAGAAGTTTTCACTCCATTCCACACAGGACAATCAAGTGATACATTTCTTTAGATATGTAGCCTGTAATTAGCCTTAAACCAGCACACATACCTGCTGACATTCCACCTACTGAAACTTCAGGGTTTTTTTCACTTAGCTGCATTTTACCACACTCACAGTTTGGGCATTCTGCCCTGGGTTCAGCTAGGATAGGGTTAATTTTCTCCACAAGAAGGCAGGAAAGGCCATGCTGGTATAGCCAGCTGGATCATCCAGTGAGGTGTTCCATACCATGAATGTCAAGCCCACCACATCAAGGGCAGGGGCTGGTTTGGACAATGGTGGATGTGGCAGCAGGTTTCACAGAGGCAGCAAAGCCTGGGCTGCATGGACTGAGTGTCACATTTTATATTACTTATTTTATGTAATTTTTTTTTTTTACTGTTTACTTCTTCTCTGGAGACTTTCGAGACCCATCTGGATGCATTCCTGTGTGACCTCTTGCTTTAGCATTGATTTTGGTTTTGGGTCACAGCAACCCCAAGCAACCCTACAGGCCTGGGGCAGTGTGGCTGGAGAGCTGCCTAGCAGAAAGGGATCTGGGCGTTGTAGTAGACAGGCAGCTGAATATGAGCCAGCAGTGTGCCCAGGTGACCAAGAAGGCCAATGGCATCCTTGCTTGTATTAAAAACACTGTGGCCAGCAGGAGCAAGGAGGTAATTGTCCCCTTGTACTTGGCTCTGGTGAGGCCACACCTTGAGAATTGTGTTCAGTTTTGGGCACCGCAATACAAGAGAGGTGTGGAGGTGCTGGAGTGGGTTCAGAGGAGGACAATGAAGCTGGGGAAGGGCCTGGAGAGTAAATTTTATGAGGAGCGACTGAGGGAGCTGGGGATGGTTAGTTTGAGTAAGAGGATGCTGAGGGGAGAGCTCATCGCTGTCTACAGCTACCTGAAGGGACATTGTGGTGAGGCTGCTACTGGGCTCTTCTCACAGGTAGTTGGAGACAGAACAAGGGGGAATGGCCTCAAGCTGAGACTGGGTAGGTTTAGATTGGACATTAGGAAAAAGTTTTTCACAGAGAGAGTGGTCAGGCAGTGGAATGAGCTGCCCAGGAAGATGGTTGAGTCTCCCATCCTGGATGTGTTTAAGGGTCATTTGGATATGGTCCTTAGGGATATGGTTTAAGGTGAATCTTGTAGAGTAGGGATATAGGTTGGACTTGGTGATCCTGAGGGTCTTTTCCAACCTGGATGTTTCTGTGATTCTGTGATTCTGTGACCTACACTAGATTATGGGCCTGCTCTGGCAGGGGGGCTGGACTCAATGATCTCTGGAGGTCCCCTCCAACTCCTAACATCCTGTGATCCTGTGATCCTGTGTTGGTGTTATTCCAGTTGTTCATTCAATCTTTGTATTGTTCTGTTAAACTCTTCTTATCTCAACCCACAAGGTTTTGGATTTTGCTCCCAATTCCTCCTTCCCATGCTACTGGAGGAAAGGGGTGAGGGGAGCAGTTGTGTGAACATCTGCAGTGGGGCTTAGCTGTAGCTGGGCTTGAAATCATGACATGTTCTCAATAGAACATGGGTCTTAAACCAAACTCTAAAGAACTGCAGCTCATCTAGATAAGCAGTAGGATGAAATATCTTCAGTACTCAGCGACAAGTCAGTGACAAACATTGCCTTAAGTGTTGCCAGGATCTCACCAAATATCACATTACCGACCTTTTTTTTTTTTATTCTGAGTTCCCATCATGTATCATGGCATCATTCTAGATGCCCTTTAACACCTGCAGGAAGAGGTGAACTGGCACAAAAGTGAGTGGAGAAACTTACTCTCCCTGTCCATATCTCATAACCGAAATCATTATACTTGAAAATTCCAGCTCCTGCGGGATCCAGAGATGGCTTCATCATCAGATGTACTTCTGCCCAATAGCTGTCACATTTTAAGTAATGGACTACATTCCAACTTTTAGAGTGTTATTTTTCATAAAAAGGAGTTGATTGTCCTGCAAATAATTCAAGGTAGTCATCTTAAGAGAGGATGCCTTTCATCCTGTTCTGCAACTGGGATTGTATTGCAGCATGTGTGGAATTGCAGTTGGTATCTCGGATCACCGCTGGGAAAGAGCTGTCAGCAACAGGGTCAAAGAGCTAGTTTAAAGCTGTTCTACTGCTAAGATCTGAGCATTGCTTGCTCTTTTAGCAAGCAGATATATAGAGAGCCATGTGACAAGGAAATGAGAGGAAAAAAAGATCCAAACCAACATTTCTGTCTCCCCGATGAGTTTCTGCTTGGAAATTCACAGCGCTTAGCCAAATGACAACAGAAAAACAAAAGAAAGGAAGATTGTCTATAAGTACTTGGTTCTCGCTGTGTAAAGGTATCATCGTAAACAGTAGAGCCATGCCTCCATATAACCATCTAAAATCTGTTTTGTTATGTCTGTACATTGCATTCAGTCTCCTTGAGTTCATCTACTTAAGTTTGGGATCACCTTGAAGGAAAAATGTGATGGAACTGATGGTAGAAAATAGTAATCTTTAAGGGGGGCTGGGTGGGTGGGAAATGAGTAAGACAATATCCTAGCTTCCTCTTCCAGCAGGAACTGANGTTGGGGGCTCCAGAACTGCACACAGTACTCCAGATGGGGTCTGACGAGAGCAGCCTAAAGGGGCAGAATCCCCTCCCTTGCCCTGCTGGCCATGCTGCTCTTGATGCAGCCCAGGACTCAGTTGCTGTCTGGGCTGCATGCGCACACTGCAGGCTCATGTTGAGCTTTTCATCAACCCAGACCCCAGGGTCCTTTTCCCCAGGGCTAAAAGCACATGAAAATTAATCCAGAGCCAAAGCCTAATGACTTACACCTGTTTTTCCAGTCATTTTGGTGGTTTTGAGACTTCCATTACTAACACTGGCTTCCAAGATAAGGATTTATTTCATCCCTATATAGTGGATCAACACTAGGCCATTATACCAGTTAAAAGCAGAACTAGCCCCATTCCCAGCTCTATGACTGTGGTGATTTTGAAGTGATTCACACAGTTTGTACTGCTCCCTTTACCTGGGAGAATTTCAGCTTCAGGTATCATTTGTAATTAATATCTTAGTGGGTGGATTTTTATCCTTCCTGCTGGTTCACAGACAAGACAGAGTAACACCTACAACAATCTTTTTCATCAGAAATTTAAGTGTCTCTGAGCAATATTCACCCTCAATGATTGAACACAGCCAAACCAAAACACATAGATGCCAAATTCTGCAAGGAATCTGCCAGCAGCCACCTCTCCTTGTGGGAATCACTTGGGATTAGAGAAGCAAGCAAATAAAAATGATACTGGAGACAATACTGTAAGGTTGGTGCCATCTAGCAAGTTCCACTGTCTCTTCTTGACAAACTAAACTAGTAAATATGTTTCTGCTTTCCTAAAGTCTTGCATCCTGCTCCAAATTAAATTAATGGTTAACCCCTTTATACTCCAGCTGTGCATGATCAGAGCCTAAATGGGATTTAGTTTTTCCAATTACTTAAAAACACAAATGGAATTGTTTGCAGATTTAAAAGAGCCACAGATTTAGACTGGCGACAAGTACAAGCCTAAATGATCCAGGAAGGTCTCTTCTGATCAGAGGGGTTAATTAGTGAGCAAGTCAAGCTGGATTTTGATAGACAATGTTCTTTCTGCGTGCATTCTGTAGATCCCATTGATGGAAAATTTGGCTATTCAAGGAAATCCTCTAAAACTCCAGTTTTATGTTTTAGAAGGTAGACACTCTTCATTACAAAGTTGCACAAGTCTGGGTGCAAGGAGACATGTCTCAGATCTTGCACAGTGACAAGACAAAGTAGCAGATTTTTGTTTCTTAAAGACGTGCACATACTTTAGACTTCCTGGAACAAATCACCATATTATCTGGGGTGCATCAAGAAAAGTGTGTCCAGCAGGCCTAAGGAGGTTCTTCTCCCCTTCTACTCTGCCTTAGTGAGACTACACCTGGAATATTGTGTCCAGCTTTGGGATCCCCAGTTCAGGAGAGACAGGGACCTGCTAGAAAGAGTCCAGTGGAGAGCCACAAGGATGATTGAGGAACTTGAGCATCTCCCCTACAAAGAGAGACTGAGAGATCTGAGGCTGTTTAGTCTGGGGAAGAGAAGACTGAGAGGGGCTCTGATCAATGTCTATAAGTACCTGAGGGGTGGGTATCAAGTAGATGAGGCCAATTGCTGGTCAGCAGCAATAAGACAAGGTCCCTTCCAAACTCTAAGGTTCTGTTCTATTCTGTCTTGTGATTTGTATACCTATGACACATGTGCAGTACACCTTTCTGGTGGTCTCTGGTGATTGTTGAGGGGTTGTGGAGATCCCTGCCAGAATTTCTACAATTGTCCTCTGGATGAATTCTTGGTCTCTTATTTCTTATTTATGTTCATATTTACCAAGTTTCAAGCACCCTTCTGAGTGAGGGGAACCCCTTTGTCACCCATGGTTCACATCCTGTGAGATCTCATCTGTGAAGGCCGCTTTGTCCTTAAGATTCTTGTGTAATCTCCCCTTGGACCAATGTAACCAGTTGTGCTGGACAGGATGCTGTCTAAAACAATTGCTTACAGTACTAGCTGAAGATGCAAGATCTTCTGGTATCACCATCTTCACTGAAACTGAACTGAAGATAGTTCTGTCTAAACCTGCTTGTGTCAAAGAGAAACCACCTGAGTATGCAACCTGTGGTTCAAGCTCAGCACACTGTTTGGAAATAAAAGCTTTTCAAGTGCTGAAGATCCATAAGGGACAGCAAACGAGGGACATTCATTGCTGGACCCAGATAAGTTCAGATGGATCCTTAGAAACACTGTCACAGATTGTCATGGGTTTAACCAATTGAATCTGCTGGTGTGTATTCAATACCAGGCTGACATCATGACAGCTTGGAAACCAAAGTGCTGGGTGGAGCACNACAAAGTTGCACAAGTCTGGGTGCAAGGAGACATGTCTCAGATCTTGCACAGTGACAAGACAAAGTAGCAGATTTTTGTTTCTTAAAGACGTGCACATACTTTAGACTTCCTGGAACAAATCACCATATNCTGGGTGGAGCACAGTGTCATGGGGCTTGAAGTTCAGATTGTGACATGGGAGCCTTCCTGTCTCTGCTTGCTGCTTCTGCTCTCTGGATTTGGGCTGTTGGTCTTTTTTCCCCTGGGCTGGCTGCTGTGTGCTTGGTCTGGGAGAGTTGTTGCTGCCTTCTACTGCTGCTTCTGCTTTTGCTGCATTTTCCTGTGAAATAGGAAACTTCTGACAGACCTACATGCAGAAAATAGTTTTTAAAAAAAAATTAAAATTGGTAAAGGCAAGGGAAAGACAGAAAGGGAAAGACAGAAAGGGAAAGGGAAAGAGGGAAAGGGAAAGAGGGAAAGACAGAAAGGGAAAGGGAAAGAGGGAAAGACAGAAAGGGAAAGGGAAAGGGAAAGGGAAAGGGAAAGGGAAAGGGAAAGGGAAAGAGGGAAAGGGAAAATTTCTGGGTATTCAGACAAGCATATTCCTGAGACTGGTTTCTCCATCAGAGCAAATTAGCATGACAATGAGGATGATTTTCACTGCACCGAGTCTTCCCCCTAGTCAGTCACAAAACATTGTAGAGTGTGTTCTTCATTGGGACCCATTCAGAATCTCTATTGTTTTCCTGCACTTCTGATGCACTCTGTTGATTGCAGCATGCTTTGATGAGACACAAGTGTTGCAGGCTGATAGGTAGCTAAGCTTTGTGCAAATGGTATTACTGGATACTACTGCAGTTAATACTATACTGTCAGCTAAGACTTTTTTCTCTGTTATAAATCAAAGGCTACAAAATATGAGGTAGAAAAATGGAGGAGAGGGGGGAGAGGGAGAGGAGTGGAGCAAAGGCTGGGATTCTCACAATGTCAGAGTTTGTAGGAGCACAGCAAAGAGAATAACCAAACAAGAACAACAGCATGAGAACAGTAAAGGAAAATGCTGTCCCAGTAGCAGCAAGGGACAGGCTGCAGAATTGCAGGTGGGAGACCCTCAGCATGATGCAGGTGAAGGCACTTTAGGTACTGAAATAATCTCATGTTGCAGGAAGGAGCATTATTTACAGCACCAGTACACCTGTAAAATGTCAAGTGAAATCCTTCACCTGATTCCTTCCTATCCTGTGACTGTCTCATCCCCTGCATTTTAAGCTGAGTGGGTAGGAAATATCTCCTGGCAGATGTTTGTGTTGGCATGTCCCTCAAGGTTGTCATCTCCTTTGAGAATTCAAGGTACTGTGCCAGTGCACACTTCCCCAGTGACACCTCTCTGTCAATTGCCCCTTGCAGGTGTTGCAGTGTGCTAAGCTAACACCTGGAAAGGTGGACTGGGAGGCTCCAGCTAATATCCACTGAAGGCAGCATGGTATAGAAAAAGTTACAGCCTAGATTAAGGTCGTGAAGACTAACAGAAGATTGCTCTTAGTGAGTGTTAGCTTCAAACCAGCACAAAGTGCTAGGTAGATACAGGGTGTGCAGCATCCCAAGATAGCCACCATGCACATGAAAAGGCAGAGCAGTTGTAATTGCATGAAATGCTCAGTTGTTCCTTCAGCTTCATAGATGGAGGAGTAGCAGTAGAGACTGGCAATTAACACAGTGTTAGAGAAGGATACTTAAATAGCAGTATACATCAAAAGACTTTCAAATGTCCTGCATTAAAGAGCTTATAGCACATTTCCTGCCATATTGCTGTAAGCAAAGCTTAATCTTTTCTGGGGTCACTTGTAAGCAGTTTCAGAAGTTGTGTTGTGCTGATTTTGCATTCTCCTTTGGGAGTACAGGTCCTGCATTGTTAAACAGGGAGTTGAGTCAGGTGCTGACAGCACCTCTAAGTATTTTAAGAATAAAAAAAAATTGCCTTGTAGCTTTTACCTCCTAATCCCTTTTATCCTTGGAGAGACTGCAGAGAAGTCTGCCTTAAGTCTACAGGCCCCTCTGTGCAACCTGCTTAGTGGGCTGAAATGGGAGGTGCAGATGGAACAGGAGGAAATCTGGTAGCCTTCTGCCAGCAACCTGTGCTGCAGGCAAGGTTGGAAGCCCATGTGTGCTGCACCAAACACAACAGGTTCCCACACTGTGCAGTGCTTCGTTCTAATGAATTGGCATTTCTCAATGGGCATGAGTTCCATCAGAAGATTTCCAGCCAGTTTTAATCAGGGATGCTTGAAAGCCATCCAAAACACAGGCCAAGCAAGGAAATAACTACCAAAAATTAGCAGCTTTTTCATATTTTCTGAATTGTTTGGCAATTACATCTGTTAAAGACATAGTTCATGCATGATTGTTTAGACTTGTCCCTGCAACATTTATCAGCTCATGCACAATTATCATTCATTCCTTCCAGAACCAGTCTGTAATCAGTTCTATAAACCCTTTGAGATATTTGTTTGAAGACAATGTTTTTTGCAGGGAATAAAAATGTGAAAGGAAAGTGTTTTCAAAGCTGGACCCAAAGGGAAAGCTGTTAAACAGGCAACTGAAAGGAAAATGTAGATTTTTCTGACCTAGTGAAAATAGATTCACTCAGAGTTTTGTTCCCCTTTCTGCTTTTTCTTCTTGCACACCATATTTTGCTTCCCATGCTAAGCAGAGCTGACCTCTGATATATCATCATGGCTCAAACTTTTCTATAGATGAAAAGTTGTATTGGTTTAGCTTAGAGATTTGTGCATGAGTGCTGTATTACATCAGTACAGTTCAAGTGGTATGATCTCTTTAATTTGAATGCAGTAGCACCAGTAGATATTCTATACTAGTCTGGGAAATTAATAAGCATGATAGCTGCAACAAATGCTTCTGCCAAGATGGCCATGCCCACACTCAAGAGTTTATTTGTGTAAATCAGTTGATAGGAAACACTTCCTACCTGGCACAATGACAGTGATTAAAACCAAGAAAACATTGTCTGTGCACCAGGCCATAAGGATGAAATGTTGTTTAAAATCTCTAGCTGCTTTTTGCTCCTATAGCAATATATAGTGTCTATAAATCTGGTTTAGAAGCCTAATTAATCAGAGCTACAGTAATTTGCATCAACTGGGACTGCTCAGCTAGAGCACACAGTAAATTCACCTGGAGCTGGTTGGTGCCCTCATTTGTGCTGTCTCTATCCTCATGCAACTCTGACAAAGCCCAGCTTTATTCTCAACTTGTGCTGCTGCATTTCTTTGCTTCTCAGACAAACTCTAAATTTTGCCCTCTCTTCTTCTGATGACTTGTGAATGTTGTTATGTCTAAGGTTCCCCTTAATTGATCTGAACCATCACTAGAAGCTGGTCTCACTCCACGGGGTTTGTGCCTCAGCAACAGCATGTTCCCCACCTCCCCTTGGTGTGCAATGACTGTTTTTACCCCTTACCCAGCAGGCTGCTGCTTTCACATGCTGCTGGGGAAGCAAATAGCTGGGTTTGTCTAGAGAGTTTCGGTTTGGTTTAGGCAGTGTATTTCTGCTTATGCCCCTCCTTGGCTAGTCCTGGGCTACTGAGTTTGCTACCAACATTCCTCCTGATCTTAATAAATATGAATGTACTTTGCAACACTCAAACCCACTGAGGTGCTGCTCTGTGATAAGGAGGACTCTGATCTTGAGGCTCAGTGACAAATGGATATGTGGATGTGCGGATCTGTGAGCATGGATGAACAAGGACAGAATCACAGCTGTCCCCAGATGTGAGCACCTCAGCAAAGCTTGCTTCCTCTGCTTGTCCTGAGAATACCAGCCCTCCTGGAAGACATAACTAGTTAAGTCTAACAAAGCAGTAACATAGATATAGATAGGGATATATAGATATATAGATGATATAGGTGATATAGATTATATAGATGATATAGATGATATAGATGTAGATGCAGATGCAGATATGGATACACAGATATAGATATAGATATAGATATAGATATAGATATAGATATAGATATAGATATAGAT
>WBNM01003811.1:136332-149946 GCA_013399055.1 Ramphastos sulfuratus | reverse complement strand
CTCAAACCAGCACACCAAAATATGATGAAGCAGCGAAGCTTTAGAATCATAGAACCATAGAATCATTTGGATTAGAAGGAACCTCAAAGTTCCAACTGCCCTGCCATGGACAGAGACATCTCCCACTAGATCAGGGTGCTCAAGGCCTTATCCAGCCTGGTCTGAAACACTTCAGGAATGAGACATCCACAACTTCTCTGGGCAGCCTGTTTCAGTGTCTCACCACCCTCATTGTAAAGAACTTGTTCCTAATGTCTAATTTAAATTTACCCTGGTCTGTTTAAAACCATTGCCCCTTGTTCCATCACCACATCTTCTCACAAAAAGTCCCTTCCTAGCTTTTCTTTAGGTCCCGTTCAGGTACTATAATGTCTCTCCTGAGCCTTCTCCAGGTGAACAGACCCAACTCCCTCAGCCTGTCCTCACAGGAGAGAGATGCTCCAGCATTCTGTTCATTTTTGTGACCCTCCTCTGGACCTTCTCAAACAGATCCATGTCCTTATTGTGTTAGAGGCTCCAGAGCTGGACATGGTAATCCATGTGGCATCATATGAGAGCAGAGCAGAGGGGCAGAATCACCTCCTTTCACAGGATTACAGGATCACAGGATGTCAGGGGTTGGAAGTGACCCAAAGAGAACATCAAGTTCAACCCCCCTGCCAGAGTAAGACCATACAATCTAGCTCAGGTCACAGAGGAACACATCCAGATGGGCCTTGAAAGTCTCTGGAGAAGGAGACTCCACAGCCTCTCTGGGGAGCCTGTTCCAGTGCTCTGTGACCCTTACAGTAAAGAAGTTCCCCCATTGTTGAGGTGGAACCTCCTGTGCTGTAGCTTACATCCATTGCTCCTTGTCCTATCACAGGGAGCAAGTGAGGAGACCCTGTCTCCCCACTCCTGACCCCCAGCCCTCAGATATTTATAAACATTTACTAAATCCCCTCTCAGTCCTCTCTTCTCCAGACTCAAAAGCCCCAGGTCCCTCAGCCTCTCCTCATCAGGCAGTGCTCCAGCCCCCTAATCATCTTCGTAGCCCTTCGCTGGACCTTCTCCAGCAGATCTCTGTCTCTCTTAAACTGGGGAGCCCAAAATTGAAAACACAGTAATCCAGATGAGGTCAGGGCAGAGTAGAGGGGAAGGAGAATCTCCCTTGATCTGCTGGACACACTCTTCTTAATACACCCCAGGATCCCATTGGCCTTCTTGGCCACAAGGGCACATTGCTGTCCCATGGATAACTTGTTATCCACCAGCACTCCCAGGTCCCTCTCCACCAGGCTGCTCTCCAGTAGATCACCTCCCAACCTGTACTGGTGCAGTTTATTATTCCTCCCAGGTGCAGGATTCTGCACTTGTTCTTGTTGAACCTCATTTGGTTCCTCTGTGCCCAGCTCTCCAGTCTGTCCAAGTCTCACTGGATGGCTGCACAGCCTTCAGCTGTATCAACCAAGCCTCCCAGCTTGGTGTCATCAGCAAACTTGCTGAGCAGACCCTGTCCCCTCATCAATGTCATTGATGAGGATGTTGAACAGCACAAGACCCAGCACTGATCCCTGGGGGACTCCACTAGTTACAGCTCTCCAGCTGGACCTGGCACCACTCTTTTAACTCTGTCTTGTAACCAGTTCCTAATCCACCTCACTGCCTGCTCTTCCATCCCACACTTCCTGAGCTTGCTCACTAGGATGTCATGGGAGACGGTGTCAAAGGCCTTGCTAAGGTCAAGGCAAACTACATCCACTGAATCTACCCATTCAGTTATGGCATCATAGAATGCTATCAGGTTAGTCAAGCATTTCCCCTTGGTAAATCCATGCTGACTACTCCAGATAACCTTCTTCTCTTCCAAGAGCCTTGAGATGCCCTCCAGAAGGAGCCACTCCATCATTTTTCCAGGGATGGAGGTGAGGCTGACTGGTCGAGTTCCCTGGAACCCCTTTCTTGCCTTCTTTGAAGATTAGAGTGACATTAGCTCTCCTCCAGTCCTCAGGCACCTCTCTTGTCTGCCACAATTTGGCAAAGATGGTGGACAGTGGCAGAGAGATAACATCAACCAGTTCTCTCAGCACATTTGGGTGCATCTCATCAGGGCCCATGGACTTGTGAATCAACTTGTGTAACTGATCCCTAACCCGGTCTGCGCTGACCAGTGGGGAGCATTCCCTTCTCCAGGCTTCCTCTCCTTCATCCAGGGTCTGGAGTACATAATGGAGTTCAGCCTTAGGTGTGAAGACTGAAGCAAAGAAGGCATTCAGCAACTCTGCCTTCTCTGCATCCTCAGTTATCAGGGCTTCCTCCTCGTTCAGCAGTGGCCCCACACTTTCCCTATTCTTCCTTTCCCTACTGATATATTTGAAGAGGCCCTTCTTGTTCTCTTTTACTTCCTTTGCCAGTTTCAGTTCCAAGAAACTGGAACTTGTTGCCTTCCTACATGGCCTGACAACTTCTCCACAGTTCTCCCAAGTGACAAATCCCTTCTTCCATGAATTGTTTCTTTCTTCCCTGAGATTTCCTTCAGGAACTCCTTGCTCAGCCATGCAGGTCTCCTAGCATGTTTACCCGATATTTTACTCAGGGGAACACACCTAGCTTGGGCTTGGAGGAAGTGGTCTTTAAAAATTAACCAACATTCTTGGGCTCCTTTACCCTCTAGAGCCTTAGCCCATGGGATTTATACAAGCATGTCTCTGAAGAGCACAAAGTTTGCTCTGCAGAAGTCCACGGTTACAATTTTACTTGTTGGTCTGCTTCTACCTTGTGTAATACTAAACTCCACTATGTTATGATCACTGTCCCCAAGGCTGTTCACCTTTTACTGTTGGCCATGCAGGCACCCAGGATGTGGGTGGCTTTTTAGGCTGTCAGTGCATACTGCCAGCTCACATCAAGCACCTCATCAACCAGCACCCCCATGTCTTTCTTTGCAGGGCTACTCTCAACCCACTCATCACCCAAACTGCATTTGTGCTTGGGATTGCCCCAACCCAGGCCCGCACTTCACCTTTTTAAACTTCATTATTTTGGCATGGGCCTGCCTCTCCAGGTCCCGCTGGATGGCATCCCTTCCCTCCACTGTGTTGATCACAACACACAGCTTGGTGCTATCATCAAACTTTCTAAGGGTGCACTCGCTCGCATTGCCCACATCACCGACAAAGATGTTAAACACCCCTGGTCCCAGTACCAGTCCTCGAGGGACTCCAGTCATCACATGTCTCTTTGTGCAGACGTGTAATATTGATATCAATATGTGGCCAATTACCCTGCACTAATGACAGAATGAGGCTGTTCTCAGTTCTGAGTCACCTGCTTTTTTCATATCTATTCCTCATATGTTTATTTTCTTGTATTAGAGGAATAACAGCATGCCCGCTGGCCAGGAAGCTAAGTGCCTCAAAATAGCACTGAGATAGCTCTGGCTTGCTCAGAGCCTGCTGCTCCTTCAGTTGATCCCACACCCTTTTGACAAGCTGGAGAACATTGGGTTGCATCTAGGCCTATAAAAAGCAGTTGTCTCACACTAATCTGGATCCAGACTGCAAGGGCACAGTGGGCTGAGGACAGTAAGAACAGCACTTTATCTTACTTGCTTTCAGCTGCTTCTTCCCATAAATGTTTGCCTCGCTCAGCTCCTGAGAAGAAATTAAATGCTGCGGGGACCAGCTGGCATTCTCCCACTCCTCTGTGGACACAACCACTAGACAAGCAATTTAACGTGCCCACACCGGGACTGAAGGAGGCTGTACAGGGACTGTGTGCCATGGCTTGGCCCTCTCCGCATCTCTGAAACTCATCTTACTGTCAAATCCCACTCAGTTCCAAGACAACTTTATAAGGGCAAGCTCAAGCCGACCCAGATTTGTTCTCTTCTCTCTTCAGTCCTTGCTTAGCCCCTTGGAAAACTCCTTTGATGCAAGGATGCTCCTGTCTCATGTTCAGACTCCTGGGAGGCTGTTGGCAATGCCAGGATTCCCATATACAGGGATTCCTGTGCACCAGTTTCACTAACTGGGCCCTGGGTCAGTGACAATTCACGACCTTTGTGTGTCAGGTTTTTGGTTTTCTATGTCGGAAGTGAGGGGCCGGGAAAATGTCCTGACTAGTGGATATTTTTTTGCTGCTGTGGCTGAGTCCTTGTTAAGTATTGACTAAGGCAAGCAAGCTGGAGGCTTTTGAAAGGATTTTCCATTCAAATCAGTATACAAAAGCTTTATTAGCAGTCCCAATGCTAGAAAATCATGTCAGGCCCCATCAAAATCTTGACAGTGGCTTAAATAATGAGTTTAAAAATAGATATGTTAGCTTATTATTATTATTTGCTTTATGGTTTCTGAATCACTAGGTTAAACTCGCATAAAGTTCTTAGTCTTCCTCCAAAAACTCTAAAAACTCACTCTAAAAATATTAATAAAAACCTCAACAAGTCACATTACAGTAGAATATGTATCTGGATGAAAAAAATGCATCACACTGTCAAAAGACCCTGCTAAAACCATGAGATCTGCCAACTTCATTCTTCTCCTTAAGGGTTTCACATAGATGTTTTATCTCCTCATTTCTTCCATCAACAAATACAATAGGTGACTAAGCAGCACAAACATCAGGTTTACTTTCAGGAGAAAGTAGCACTTCCAGTTATTTAGGCATTGGCAGAGAGCCCAAAGATGCTGCTGGTAACCCTCCTATGTGCAAACTTCCAAGCTACCATATTGCCTGCATACTGCTACAATCCTTGTGCTTAGGATCCTTTTCTGCCCAGAGACATGGTGGAGTCTCCTTCTCTGGAGACTCAAAATCATGTGTTCCTGTGCAACCTGACCTTGATGAAACTGCTTTAGCAGGGGGATTGGACTAGAGCATCTCCAGAGGTCACTTCCAACCTCTACCATTCTATAATTCTAGGAAGAGACCAAATGCAACACACTGTCATAGCAGACCAAAAGAAATATGGCAAGTGGATAGAGAGAGGTGATTCTGCCACTCTACTTTGCTCTGGTAAGACCTCACCTGGAGTAGTGTGTCCATGTCCAGAGTCCTCAAAACAGCAAGGACATGAAAATTCTGGAGCAGGTCTAAAGGAAGGCCACAAAAATGACCAGAGGGCTGGAGCATCTCCTACAAAGACAGGCTGGGTGAGTTGGGGTTGTGCAGCTTGGAGAGGGCTCCAGGGAGACGTTATAGTGGTATTTCAATATCTGAAGGGGACCTACAGGAAGACTGGGGAGGGACGGTTTAGAAGGGCTTGTAGTGAGTGTAAGGGGCAATGGTTTTAAAGTTGAACAGGGTAGATTTAGATTGGACTTTAGGAGAAAGTTCTTTACAATCAGGATAGTGAAACATTGGAACAGGTTGCCTACAGAGTTGGCGGAGGCCCCATCCCTAGAGACATTCAAGGTCAAACTTGATGGGGCTCTGAGCAACTTGATCTAGTTGGGGGTGTCCCTGCTGACTGCAGGAGGGTTGGAACTAAATGACCTTTGAGGATGCATTCTATGATTCTGTGACTCAGAGGGATCACGCCCTACAGGTCCCTATACTTAAAATGAATAAGCTGCCTCCAGACCCAGAAGCAGTACAGTCCCTCAACACTACAATACTCACATTTTAGGAACCCATACCAATATGCCCAGGGGAGCTACTGTGCTGTGCCCAGTGGACTCACCAGTGCCCCATGTACATACTTGGGGATCACTTGCTTTTCATCATATTACACTGTGCAAACCCTCAGCATTGAGGGTGGAGGCTGCACTCTGCATGTGCCTCTCTGGCTATATTCAAAGTATGACTGATGAGAATAAAGTTGGGTTTGGGCAGGGCCTGGCCAGCCACAGCAACTAGAGAGATTTGGTGAGTGCTGTCAGCAGCCTGTGTAGGATCTGCTGCTCCCATACCCCTACTGCAGTGCAGTGATCTAAGAAAACCTGTGTTAGCAGGGATGATGGACGAGATGGTCTCCAGAGGTCCTTCTAACCCCTGCCACTTTGTGATCCCTGCCGAGAGGTGAAGCAGCACCCAGATCCCAACTTCAGTGCACCACTGGGTGCACCACTGGGCCTTGCCTGGGGCTGGGAAGAGGCAAGGACCCAGAATGGAAGCCTGTGGCTAGCTGCCTGCATCTGGTCAGAGTAGGAAACCAAATACCTTCACTGACAGTGATCTCCAGGGAGCCTGTCTAGCCACCAGTGGCCAAGTACCCTCCTTTATGGAACTCCTAGCCAGAGTCCATAGAGCATCACAGTATCCTCCAGTACCATTTTAAGGCATAGGGTCAGCATTTAATTAGACCAATAAGCACTTGCTTGTAGTCCATATTATTCCTTATGCCCCTGAGCCACTCATACGTGATTTCCTTGCAGTCATCTCTGGAAAGTACCCTTTCCTGTAAGATGCAACAACAGTTTCATACAGATAAACCATAGCAACAGGGAGTGAAGGGAGAAGGAGGAGACTGTTCATGAGGACAGAAAGGAGGCACAGAGGCACATAGATGGTGGACATCAAGCAGTGACTCCACTTCCCACCTAGGCAGGTGAGTCTACCTGCAGCACTTCTGGCTGGAAGACCCAGAGGGCTAAAAAAGACTTAGGCAAGACGAAAGTAGCCATCTGTGTCAACAAAGCAAAAATGTAGTGGTGGCAGTGGCAGAGAGAATCACATCATGGAATGATAGAATGGTTTGGCTTGGAAGGATGCTTAAAGATCATCTAGTTCCAGTCCCTTTCCAGAGGCAAGGACACATTCCACAAGATTAGGTTGCTCAAAGCCCCATCCACTCCAGTCTTAAAAAATTCTAGGGATCAGGCATCTGCAGCTTCTCTGGGCAACCTGTTTCAGTGCCTCAGCACCCTCACAGTAAGAATTTCTGTCTTATTGTCTATTCCAATTGTCTAATCGAATTCTACTGTCTTTCATTTTGAAATTGCTACCCCTTGTCCTACCGACTTCCTGATAGAGTCCCATTGCATCTTTCCTGTAGGCCCTCTTTAAGCAGTGAAAGGCCACTATGAGATCTCCCTCTTCTCCAGACTGAGCAACCTCAAAATGAAAGAAGGAAAACAGATTTCAGCTTGCTGTCAGACGTGCTCCAGTGCAGACACAGAGCTCTGTCTCTCACGTGGCCATAGATACCCATGCAGACATTGTAAACCTTGGATGCATGTGCCAGATGGCTGCTCTTTCGCATCCAGGCCACTCCTGAGGGACTGGAGCTCTCCAGCATAAATTGTTATTCTAACCATTACTTCCTACTTGGCTGCAGTTGGGTGGCTCTGTCTTTTGGCCACTTTGCCTCCTTTCAGGCTGGTTGTATCCCAGGCAAAGTCCCTCGAGCAGCAACCTCCCTGCCAGCACCCTTGCTGGCAGAGCAGCCCTGAGGAAGGACAGCCTAGTGTTTTCTGTAGCAGTGGTGCAGTCCCCAGCAGATGTCAGGCTCACACCTCAGTCTTGAGGCGAAATTTCAAGGCTCAGGCTGAACAGCCAGGCTCATGGTTAACTCGTGCTCAGGCAACTTTTCTGCAAATTGTGGAAACACTTAATGTGTCCAGATGTGCTAGGCACTTGCTGCTCCATCATATCATTCAATCCAAGTGCTCAGGTGCTCCTCAGCCCTCTTAGGCATTTAAAACAGAAGACAGTCAGAGAGCAGTTTGCCTTAGATTTGATGCACAGTTTATCTTGTTTCCCTGGAAGTGCTTAAGACCAGGCTGGATGAGGCTTTGAGCAACCTGGTCCAGTGGGAGGTGTCCCTGCCCATGGCAGGGTGTTTGGAACTAGATGATCTTTAGGGTTTCTTCCAACTCAAGTCATTCTATTATTCCATGAAACTTAGATCCCCTGATTTGAGGTAAACCACGCACCCTTTGCTGGCTACCTGGGGCTTGCATGGGCAGAGATCAGAGACCTGCCACCGGGCTTGGTAGATGCTGGTAGGCTGGGCTAGTGTGGAGACTTCAATGGGTGCAGACAGCTGGAGCAGCTAAAGGAAGGGCCCTGGGGAAGGGCTGAGACAAGCTGCTAGGGGATGCAAGCACTAGAAAATATGAAACAGCTGGGTGAGGCTAATAAAGCCTGCCTGTCAGGGGAACTATCTGACAGGCAGACAGCCAGAGGAGGGGAAAAGACAGCTCATTCGAGTCCACAGACCCATAACTTGGTTATGGAGCTATGTAATCTACTTAAGCTCTAAAAGTGTCCTGTTTCCCTCCCCCAACCTTTACTCTCCTCTCCTGTACCTCTAATATTCAGAAAGGTTTCCTCGAAGCTTCGCAGGAAGTCTTGACAGCAGTTCAATTTGATTAGCGCTAGCTGCAGAGTTTTCCCAGAGGATCTCGGGAAATACAGCGATGCAGATACATACCCCCTCCCACAAACCTGCAGGCTATTGCTGAGTTCATGCAGTGTCTGCAGCAGAGGAGAGACTTGATCTGTGAAAGGGGCATGCATGCCAGCAGAGACGGGGCCGGGGGCATTTTTAACCACCATGAGGAATTCTATGTGGGCACTTAACGCAGTTTATTCAAAACCAGCTGTGATTTCTACTGTGTGTCATTTACCCCGAGGATGGAGAAGCTCAAGATGCTAAAGGCCTCTTATCATCTAGCCCATCACCCCACAAATGAAGAATTAATCCCATTAAGGGCCACCGTTTGCTTCGGTGGCTGCAAGATTTGGTCCTAATTGCACAAACACAAAGCCATTACAAGACTGCAGTACGACAGAGGAGCTTTCTTTTTTTTTTTTTTTTTTTTTTTTTTTTTTTAATAGGATACATAATTTCTTTAATTAAAGGGGCTTATCTGCATGCTAATAATTAGAAAAAATAGTCCATCCCTGTTCTCATTTCATTCTTACATCCTGGTGTGCTGGATATAAGCGGGAGGTGAGAATGTGCAAACACGCATATGTTCTATGAGATCAACAATGCACAGACATATCAAAGAGATAGGCCCTTGCCCATGAGAGGATTATAATCTAATTTATTATATGGATTGCTGCAGCACATTACAAGGAAAAAAAAAATAAAAGGAAAAGAAAAAGAAGTTCATTTTAAGGGAAATGATCAGGAACATTGCACCAAACGCTGATCAAAAAGGGAGGGGTCCACACTGATTTTTGCATGCTTTGGATCAGCAAGCCACAATATCTGAATACAGCGTTGGCTATGTACACATTTTGTTTGCTCTCTAATTATTAATTTAGAAAGGGCATTCAGTCAGGGGGACAACTGAATGAAAAATGTCCCTGAGAGCTGCCTAGAAAAAAAAAATACAAATTAACAAGAAGGGATTTGTGGAACAAGAGGGATGGAGTCCAGAAGGTTGTTTCCTGCAGAATGGGTGCAGTGGGAGAAGGTAAGAAGGCAGCAGGAGGAAGAGAATGAGGCTGAATGCATTGAGATTGTCAAGGATGCAACTGGTGATGGACTATAGAGTGGGAAAATGTGCAAAGAAGTCCTTTAAGAGGAGTGCAAGAACAATATGAAAGCAAAATGCAAAACTCAAAGAAGGAACTAGGTTGGAACTAGATGATTCCTTCCAAGTCAAGCCATTCTATGCTTCTATAAGGAATGCATAGTTGGAGAATCAAGCTATCACTTCTGTTTCTTCCTCCTCTTGCATGTTGTTGATGACAACTAAGGGCTCAAAATCTTTGCACAGCAATTAAATCTATTATAAAAGAAGAGCAAGAACAGCAATGAATTACCAGATTCAACTTGCATTTGCAGATTTTTGGTCAATAAATGCTTTGGTCATCTCCCTCATTAAAAAATGTGCCCTGCCATTGATCAATGCTAATGGTTTTCAATAAAAGCTAATTAAGTAATGCTATAAGATTGGACAGATCATGAGCCAAGTCCTGAGGANGGGTGTGGGCAGGAGCTGGCTTGCTTGGAAACACAAAGCAATTGCACCCTAAAGGCAAGTGAAACGAACTCACACCTTGTTATTTTGAAATACATGATTATCTTAAACTCTCAGGACTGATATCTGTGGGGAGAGTCTCCTGTTTTGTGAACAGTTAGGACTGAGAAAGAGATGCTCAGAGGAAAGGAAAAGAAAGCTTCTTTCTGCAGGCCACTCAGACCAGATGAGAAGGAGAAAAGGTGACGAAAAGGTGGAGGTGAGAGACATAAGAAAGAGACATTTGTCTTGGTAAACATAGGTGATTGTAATATTTATAAAATCCTTAACATTTGTTCTGGCACTTTTCTGTATCCTTTACCCAGCAAACCCCAAAAAGGTGGATCACACTCCCCGAAAGAGCTGGAATAGCTTGTACCTATATGNTAAGCGGGAGGTGAGAATGTGCAAACACGCATATGTTCTATGAGATCAACAATGCACAGACATATCAAAGAGATAGGCCCTTGCCCATGAGAGGATTATAATCTAATTTATTATATGGATTGCTGCAGCACATTACAAGGAAAAAAAAAATAAAAGGAAAAGAAAAAGAAGTTCATTTTAAGGGAAATGATCAGGAACATTGCACCAAACGCTGATCAAAAAGGGAGGGGTCCACACTGATTTTTGCATGCTTTGGATCAGCAAGCCACAATATCTGAATACAGCGTTGGCTATGTACACATTTTGTTTGCTCTCTAATTATTAATTTAGAAAGGGCATTCAGTCAGGGGGACAACTGAATGAAAAATGTCCCTGAGAGCTGCCTAGAAAAAAAAAATACAAATTAACAAGAAGGGATTTGTGGAACAAGAGGGATGGAGTCCAGAAGGTTGTTTCCTGCAGAATGGGTGCAGTGGGAGAAGGTAAGAAGGCAGCAGGAGGAAGAGAATGAGGCTGAATGCATTGAGATTGTCAAGGATGCAACTGGTGATGGACTATAGAGTGGGAAAATGTGCAAAGAAGTCCTTTAAGAGGAGTGCAAGAACAATATGAAAGCAAAATGCAAAACTCAAAGAAGGAACTAGGTTGGAACTAGATGATTCCTTCCAAGTCAAGCCATTCTATGCTTCTATAAGGAATGCATAGTTGGAGAATCAAGCTATCACTTCTGTTTCTTCCTCCTCTTGCATGTTGTTGATGACAACTAAGGGCTCAAAATCTTTGCACAGCAATTAAATCTATTATAAAAGAAGAGCAAGAACAGCAATGAATTACCAGATTCAACTTGCATTTGCAGATTTTTGGTCAATAAATGCTTTGGTCATCTCCCTCATTAAAAAATGTGCCCTGCCATTGATCAATGCTAATGGTTTTCAATAAAAGCTAATTAAGTAATGCTATAAGATTGGACAGATCATGAGCCAAGTCCTGAGGATGCCCTAAAGCCAATTTGAGGGGAAAACAGAAAGGGATCTTACCCTTACGAAGCTACAGGGGATTGCTTTACCTACTGCAATCTTTAACAGGACTATCAATCAGCCAGGAGGGATGTTTATCCCTGTCTCTCAACATATCATACAGATACAGCATTTGTTCCCCAGGCACAAGCAAATAATGAATTGTCCCTTGAACCAAGAGGAAGATGAGGCCCATCTAGTCACCACCTCAATCAAAATGGAAAGCGTGAAGTCAGAAATATAATCCAAGGCAAGACAGGAGAGCAAAACAGATTAAATAAGTATATAAGTGTTTCTCCATAACAAAAGGTGGGATTGGAACAAAAGTCTAAACCATAACAAACCTAAAGGATAATCCAAGAGATTTCTCGGAGTTGCTAATGGGAGAGACATATCAATTGTTACAGGCATCTTGACTTCTGCTGAACATCGGCGTAGAGAGTAAAGGAAGGAGTAAGAACCAACACCCCAGAAATGACAACTGTCTCTACTGCCTCACACTACATAAACTACTGAGNTGAAGGGTCTAGAGAAAAAGTCTTTAAAGGGGCAGCTATGCGAGCTAGGACTGTTTAGTCTGGAGAAGAGGAGGCTGATGAGAAATTTCATTGCTCTCTACAGCTACTTGAAAGGAGGTTGGAGTGAGGTGGGTGTCAGTCTGTTCTATCAGGTGATAGAACAAAAGGAAATGGCCTGAAATTGCACCAGAAGAGTTTTAGGTTGAATATTAGGAAAAGTTTATTTACTGCAAGACTGGTCAGGCATTTGAACAGGTTGCCTAGAAAGGTGGTAGAGTCACTGTCCCTGGAGGTGTTCAAGAAACGTGTAGACAAGGCACTTCAGGACATTGTTTAATGGCCATGGTGGTGTTAGATTGACAGTTGGACTTGATGATCTTAGAGGTCTTATCCAACTGGAACAATTCTATGATTCCATGTGTATGTGACATTGCACTTCACAGTACTCTTCAGAAGCTTCTATATGCATTATAGTCAATACCACACAAATTCTACTGTAACATTTGTAAAGATGATATCTTGGTTTTGGTGATGGTGAAGTCTTTAGAGAGTACCGTATGAAGAAGCAAAGGATTATACATTTAGAGAAAAATTGCCTGGGAATAGATTAAATATGATGCAGTCACTGAGCTTTCTAATGCAAGCTTTCCTGCTTCTGACTGCAAAGAACAGTGTCCATTAGTGGTGGATTCCATATTACACTAGGAAAATGTGCTTGAGACCAGGCTGAGTTACTTTACTGTTGAGTTCATTTTTGTTACTGGTCTACTTTTTAACAGTTCTAGAGCTAACATTTTTTATGTATAAATGGACAGAGCAGCAGTTCTAATCCTGAAGAGTCATCTTAATCCTCTTTCCTCAAATGTTAATGAACTGTGGTAGAACTATGCATGGGAGATTAAATGGCACATAGATGTTAACGGAGGTGTGCAATCTTGGTCCACACAAGCTTAACACAGCATCATTGAAATAACAGAAAACATAGTAGCCACAGCCTAAGGAAATCAGCAAGACAAGCTGCTGAGAAAAGTAGTACCTTTTTTAGACTTGTTGGTAGGATTAAAAAATGATAAAGCTTTGAGACACACAGGTTCTTCTTCTTACCCATCCCCTTTTCCCCCCAGTACATCAGCCAATCTACTAAGATGTTGCAACTCCTTACAAATCTTGCTTCATTTACAGAGAGATGAACTTGTGATCAAGTGAGAAAATGTGACAAGCAGGACCAGCCATGCATGCAAACTGGATCCTGAATTATTGAAAGGCAACCATGTGGTTGCTACCCCAGCAAAGAGACACAAAGAAATAAAAGAAGAAGTCAGAGTAGCAGGGTCTATGGCCATAAATATTTCACCCAAGCACTTACCTTTCATTTGTATCCATGTTTATTAGTGGCCTAATGAAAAAGATAGTCTCACATGCGCTGTCTCTATGTATGAGCTCACTCCCCCTTACTTTCTGCTGTTATTCAACAGCTCAGGAAAAGAAAATGGAGAATCAGTCATGATTTGGCTTGTGTTCCCACCCATGTCTCCAGGGTTAGAATTCAAGATGATGTAATCTGATGGAGACCCAGTGCGCTCACATAAGTCTGCTGAATTATGCCAGTAAAGGATCCAACTTGTTTACTTATCAGCTGTTTATGACTTACATGATGAATTGCTCCTGTACTGACAGCTAACAGAAGATGTATTTATGTAAATGAGACAGAGAGCATGTTCTCCAATGCTATGCCAGACTAGAGTTCATTTAGAAAGCATTGATTTCTCCACCATTTAAAAAAAAAAAAAAAAA
>WBNM01003811.1:101742-136296 GCA_013399055.1 Ramphastos sulfuratus | reverse complement strand
AAGTTTAAAGACAGATTTTGAAATATTTGGTTTTTAAATATTTGGGCTTCACTGAAATCAAAGAGCAATATAAACATATATATACATATACATAAAACAAATTGAAACTTATTATAAAAAACAAAATTTCCATTTGGTGACAAAGCTGATCTTTTTCAGGCTCTGCTGGAAAGCATTCAGCCTAGAGAAGGTCTTGGATTCCCAAGAGCTTTTCTGTTGCAAGATTTTTTCCCTCCGAATGTGTCAGTTTGTCTAACAAAAGAGATTTTTGCAGCCTAAAAACCTTGTCTAACACAAACTTGGAAACCTTCATACTGCTTCTACAAGAGCCTTTCACTAATGGCAGTTTATTAGCAGCAAGTAGGGTCTAATATTAGCAGCAAGTAGGGTCTAATATTAGCAGCAAGTAAGGTCTAATATTCACCATTTTCAGGTATGTGAGAATTACAGTATCACAGTATCACACAGTATCACCAAGGTTGGAAGAGACCTCAAAGATCATCAAGTCCAACCCATTACCACAGACCTCAAGGCTAGACCATGGCACCAAGTGCCACGTCCAAACCCGCCTTGAACACTTCCAGGGACGGTGACTCCACCACCTCCCTGGGCAGCCCATTCCAGTGGGGAATGACTCTCTCAGTGAAGAACTTTCTCCTCACCTCGAGCCTAAACCTCCCCTGGCACAGCTTGAGACTGTGTCCTCTTGTTCTGGTGCTGGTTGCCTGAGAGAAGAAAGCAACCTCCTCCTGGCCACAACCACCCTTCAGGTAGTTGTAGACAGCAATTAGGTCTCCCCTGAGCCTCCTCTTCACCAGGCTAAACAATCCCAGCTCCCTCAGCCTCTCTTCATAGGGCTTGTGCTCGAGGCCTCTCACCAGCCTCGTTGCCCTTCTCTGGATACGTTCAAGTACCTCAATGTCCCTCTTAAATTGAGGGGCCCAGAACTGGACACAGTACGCAAGGTGTGGCCTAACCAGTGCGGAGTACAGGGGTAGAATGACCTCTCTGCTCCTGCTGGCAAAAAATTTGGGCACACATACAACACATATGTTGTAAATGCCTGAGGACATGCAAGACCAGCTTGTGGTCCTCCCTAAAAGGGAAACTGTGAATCAGTCACAATATACAGCTGCGACATAACAATAGCTATTGTCCTTTCATTTTCTGTGACAACTGGAACACAGACACTGAACAGCAGGACAAAGGGGTTGTGTCAACATGCAGGAGGATTTCAGAGTGCTTACAGATATAAGTCATCCCAGTCTGTTATTGAACACTAAACCTTTAGCATTACAAGACTTTCTCAGTGGTTTGATTCTCTTTATTTTTGTCTTAGTTACTTCACCCCATCATTTTGGGTGGTGTGAAAGGAATGCATTCAATGCTTGCAGAAAAAGGGCTCTCTCTCAGGACCATGGAGAATGGTCACATTTCCCCAGGCTTTCTCAACTGACTTATTAATTCTTACTCCCTGCCACAGATAACACACAAATACACACTCAAACATAAAACCTTCTACTAGCATTACAGATGAGAAAAATGCTCTCAGGATACAGCAGCAGAAAAATCTTTGGCCTTTGTCACAGATATACATAACAGCACAAGCACCTGCCTTGACTAATGCTTCCCAACATATTTAGAGTTTGACCTCTTCTATATATTCATTAATAGTCTGTGCTACTGGTTACTCTGTAGTGTCCCTTTTCTGTCCTTTTAGACATTTGTCCATTATTGTCTTTAATAGATCATTTTGTGTCTCTCCTCATCATTAAAAGAAATACTCGTCTGCCCTTCTTGATCTTCTGGGACTTGAATGAGAAACTGTTGCCCTGCCTCTTTCCTCCATCATTACTTTAGGTGCAGTCATCATCTCTAAAAGTAGTTTAAGATTACTGATTCTATACTTGGTAACAATATGGTAGAATTTGACCTACACAGGAGTGAGGTCATTTGGTAGAGCAGGGACACTATGTGGATCTGTTCCTCTTAAGAACTTCTCTAGTGTTTTAGCTTTTAAACAAGTATTTACCACTCCTTTTCTGGAGAGATTATTTGCTCCATTGTCCTGAATACTAGTACTAGAGCCTCAGAATGATTCGTAGAGCTGGCAAGCAGGACTATACCGTGTACAGTTCTGGAGCCCCCAGCACAGGAAGGACATGGAAGTGTTGGAGAGGGTCCAGAGGAGGCCACAAAGATGATCAGAGGGCTGGAGCAGCTCTGCTATGAGGACAGGCTGAGAGAGTTGGGGTTCTTCAGCCTGGAGAAGAGAAGGCTTCCAGGAGACATTATAGTAGCCTTCCAATATCTGAAGGGGACCTACAGGAAGGCTGGGAGGGACTATTTACAAGGTCTTGTAATGACAGGACGAGAGGCAATGGGTTTAAACTGGCAGGGGGGAAGATTTAGACTGGATGTTAGGAAGAAGTTCTTTACAGTGAGGGTGGTGAGGCACTGGCACAGGTTGCCCAGGGAGGTTGTGGCTGCTCCCTCCCTGGAGGTGTTCAAGGCCAGGTTGGACAAGGCCTTGAGTGACCTGTACTAGTGGGAGGTGTCCCTGCCTATGGCAGGGGGTTGGAACTAGATGATTCTTGAGGTCTTTTCCAACCTTACCATTCTATGATTCTATGATTCTATGATTTGGAAGATGCGTTTAATTGCCTGTTAGATCACATTTAGGTCTTCTTGGGCTTAATGGTGGAGAGGAACATTTGCAACATGAATCATTTTGACTGCATCCCACCTTGTGCACTGCTCATCTACCAACATAACAAACTTAGTAGATGTGCCCTGATTACAGCCTTTTATATTTGAGTCATTACAGCGAGGCACTTGGAACGCACATGGGAGATGGTGAAAGCTGATCATACAAGAAATATACCAATTGTTCTGCAGCCAGCACAGACCAGATCCCCACCCCACTTTTATTTGAGTGCCTGCCACAGGAAGTATTGAACTGAACTAATGTGCAGCAGAAAGTAAATGCATGTTAAAGAACTGCTCAAGTTTTATCTAGCCAATATTAAATGATCTTGAGTTTGGGGCAGAGATGGGCAAGGGAAGAAAACAAAGCAGCAAATGACACGTCTGACAGGGGTTTGGAATCAAGCCAAAGCAGTCAAACCTCCAGTGCTTCTGTACGAGTGTTGTGGAGGGAGAAGTGGATGCACAAAGCGAGGGAAAGCCAGGCAAGGCAAATAGATCTGTATGAGCTAATCTGTTTCTTGCTTTCCTCCTCCCCATCTCCCTTTTTCTGCCTGTCTCTCCTGAGAGATGACTCACACCTGCTCTGCCTTGATACTACGATTTCCCATCAGAAGCACACAGTCACTCTGATGTCACCCAAGCTGTTCTGTGTTAGATCCCTGCATTGTTTACATCCACTCTTTGGTGTGCAGGACTTGAATGCTGTGATCAAAAGCATACCTGTAATTCAGCACAGACTCATGAAACTCAGCCAGCAACCCACAATACACTGATGTCTTGATGGCATCACGGGCTTCCGAGTGCCTCAGCCTACTGGGAGCACCATTTCAGAGCGGGTCATTGAATCTTCTTTGTCAGAGAGATGGTCTTTGTGAGAACCCAGGCAAAGCATTCACTAGTTGACATCAGCAGCTCAGGTAGAGAGACTACTGACTTTTCAGTTCTAAAGGTCTGAGTCATTTCGTCTACATCTGACCTTATTCCACCCACATCTCCCACCTCAGCCAAAATATATTCTCATCTGCATATAAACAATCACAGTGGCATTCGCTAATATTTTCTATGCAGCATATCAAAGTACATTGAAAACATTAAAATGGATCCAGAGTCAGGATCCCATCACAATGTGGGCGAGCAGTATTTTCATTTACATTTTAGAAAACTAAAGGCATAGAGATAATCAGCATCTTCCCCAATAAGAAGTAGAGACAGAAAATTGGAAAAGAATGGGGTAACATGGCTTCAAGTGCTGGATTGGAGAGACAAAACTGTTCTTCAATTCCATCAAAAGGATGGGCAGCCATTTTACATCTCCTAGGTGTGCAAAGTTTGGCATTTCCAGGTTTTTTCAAGAGTCTCATGTTCAAGTGACTCTTGGGACATTCAATTATAATAACTGAATTTTACCACCTCTGTGGCTCAAAGAAAGGCTATGGACTGAACAAAAACTTAGGAAACCTCAGAGGGTTCTAGGTTCCTGATGCCCACCAAAATACCACACAGGACAAGGTGCACATTGTTCTAAATGTCTCCATGATTATCATAGAATCATATCATTGTTTTGGTTGGAAAAGACCTCTAAGAGCATTGAGTCCAACCACTGACCTAACACCACTATGGTCATTAAATGTTGTACTGAATTGCCACGTCTGCATGTTCATTTAACACCTTCAGGGACGATGTCTCCACCATCTCCCTGGGCAGCCTGTTCCAATGCCTTACCACTCTGCAGTAAAGAAACTTTTCCTGACATCCAATCTAAACCTCCCCTAGCACAATTTCAGGCCATTTCTTTTTGTTCTATCACCTGATAGTAGGGAGAATAGAACAACCCTCACCTCACTATGACCTCCTTTCGAGGAGTTGTAGAGAGCGGAAAGGTCTTCCCACAGCCTCCTCTTCTTAAGACTAAACAATCCCATTTCCCTCACCTGCTCCTCATAAGACTTGTTCTAGTCTCTTCATCAATTTTACTGCCTTTTTCTGGACCCACTCCAGCAACTCAATGTCCTTCTTGTGTCATTACTTTTTCCTCTTTGATGAGTACATCTGAAATATCTACCCCAGGTAGTATCCAGAGCTACTTACAGATACTACCAAAGACAGGAAAGATGGTTTGACTGTGAGCTGTCAGAAGCAAGCTGTCTATGTGCATAGATACTGTACTTACCCAGCACGTACTTGTACAGCAGACAGCTAGAATTATACAAAGAATTTGACAAATGAAGGTGTGATGGCTTTCCCTACCTAGGAAGATGTTTTCCTTCTTCACATATGATCGTGCTCTGGCAGTTGCAAGCTTAAGGCTGGTCTTCAGGAGAAGCCAGTTCTAAGTTCAAAGTTTGGCAGCTAAAGCTCCTGGAAGAATGTTCATGGGAACACAAGTGTAGTCTTCAGCCACAACTGTCACCCCAGCTCTTAGGGAAAGTGGTAGGCAAGCCAGCTGCCTATCACAGTAAGTATGACTTCATTCTTGGAAATGCTGTGGACCTCTGCTGACATGAACTCAGACTTCCAAACAATTGGGAGAAAGAGGAATTTCCTTTCTCCTTAACTCAAGCGAGGCACTCATCTTTTTACAATTAAAATAATCACAAGCATATGTGCGACTGCTTGCATAAGGCAGTAAAATTACATCCACAGTTATTTTTCACTCTCATTTTCTTTGGAAAATGTGATACTGAAATAGTGCCTTGGCCTTTCCCAGTCATAAATTCCCTCTGCTATTATGGGAGGGACAGAACAAAAGCAAGAACTCAGCACAGGTTTCCAAGAAGGCCTGTATATAGAGGGAAGGATGCAAAGTCTTCTTTCTAGAGATTCTTATCTCCATTTGGTTCAGTATTCATTGTTCCAGATGCCAGTGTGCTCCTTTAGTTACAGAATCACAGAAACATCCAGGTTGGAAAAGCCCCTCAGGATCACCAAATCCAACCTATAACCCTACTCCACAAGATTCACCTTAAACCATATCCCTAAGCACCACATCAAAATGACCCTTAAACACATCCAGGGTTGGTGACTCCACCACCTCCCTGGGCAGCTCATTCCAGTGCCTGACCACTCTCTCCATGAAGAACTTTTTCCTAATGTCCAATCTAAACCTACCCAGGCTCAGCTTGAGGCCATTCCCCCTTGTTCTGTGTCCAATTACCTGTGAGAAGAGCCCAGCAGCAGCCCCTCCACAACATCCCCTCAGGTAGTTGTAGACAGCAATGAGGTCTCCCCTTAGCCTTCTCTTTTTCAAACTAACCAGTCCCAGCTCCCACAGTCACTCCTTAGAAGATTTGTTTTCTAGGCCATTCAACAGCTTTGTTATTTTCCCCTGGACCCACTCCAGCACTTCCACATCTCTCTTGTATTTCAGTGCTCAAAACTGAACACAATACTTGAGGTGTGGTGCCGAGTACAAGGGGACAATCACCTCCCTACTCCTGCTGGACACAGCATTTTTAATACAAGCCAGGATGCCACTGGGCTTCTTGGCTACTTGGGCACAATGCTGGCTCACATTCAGCTGCCTGTCTATTACAACCCTCAGATCCCTTTTGGCCGGGAAGCTCTCCAGCCACACTGCCCCAAGCCTGTAGTGTTGCTTGGGGTTGTTGTGACCCAAATGCAGGACCTGGCATTTGGCCTTGTTGAAACTCATCCCATTAATGCTGGCCCATTGATCTAGCCTATCCAAGTCCATATCTGGGGCTAGGCTCCAGCAGTTGCTCTATCACCTGACAATCCCTTCTCATCAGAAAAGGGGAGTCAAGAAAAGGAAAGAAGAGGAGAGAGGTCAAAATAAAACAGATTTAATGAAATTAATGTCAATGTCCATATAAGGTAAACAAAGTTATAGTCAGCCCATAGAGGTGCAGCAGTTATGATGTCCAGGAAGACAGCCCGCAAGAGCAGGAGAAGGAAGAGGGGCAGGAGGAAGGAAGAGGTGCAGGAAAAAGAAGTGCAGGAGAAGGGCAAAGTGAGGAGGAACCCAAACAGAAGGGTCTCCTTCATGAAAGTTCTCTCTTTATGCTGAGTGTGATGCCTGTGTTCTGGGATATGCCTGCAGCCAAATCCAGTGAGTTGTCCTGTCTGACTCAGAACTGGTTTGCAGCCCATAGCTGGCCTGGGATTCTGTCTCAGCAAAATCAGGGCACACTGGAAGGTTTTTTTTTAATATATACTGCAGAGTTTTTCTGCAATTTATCAATCACTCACTGAGCTATATGCTCTGCCTTCTTCTCTGCCTCTCTGTGGATCTGTTTTCCCATCTCTTTGTTGAAGCTATCATGTACCTGCTTCCACAGTTTTCTGCTCCCTACAATGCTGCTTTGATTCATCCATTTCTTCTTCATCTTTCAGCCTGGCATTGATCATCAGAGGTGTTTGAGAGCTACAAAATCTGCCCCATTCCTCCAGTTTGATATTGATCACACTTGGCAGACAGGTCTTACAGTCCCATTTACCCAGCTGCCTCAAAACATGGTGGAGAAGCAGTCAGATACCACCAGTAGCAGGGAATATGTCAGCAAGGAAAATAGCTCTGTAGTCCTGGTTTCTAACCCTCTTCCAGACACTTTAGATTTAGATCAGCTTTTATCATGCTCCCAGGCTCTATAGGCTGTATTTCAGTGAGAAGACAGAAAACTGTAAATAACCATTCCGGGTACTACCTGCCCAGTATTGTGAGGGCAAAACAGTAGCCACACCTACAGTCAGGTGACCCTCTGAGGCTGGGGCCCTCCCCAAAGCCCTTCCACACAGCTTGGGACTTTTCTTTCACACTTTGCTAATAGGCAGAATGGACCCAAGCTGCCCTTGTAGTCCATGATAACAGGATCCTGCTACAAGGATCTCACCCTGTTTCTCTAATGTCAGGTCTCCTGATGTCATCCAAAGCCTCTGGGATAGGTGGAGACTACTAGGGCAAGTCTTAATGTCTGCAGTCAACCATATGCTAGCTTGTGCTTCAAGACACAGGGCACCACATGCACATCCCTGCCCTGGAACTTTGACTCTCCTGCTACCAGCTATGAAGGTACTCAGCACAAAACCACAGAGCTCAAATGCACGAGCAGACTCTGCTTCCTGTCTGTCCCACAGGATTTTGTTGTCTTGTTTCTGCATGAGTTTAGAAAGCACCACTATGCTTTGCTATGGCACTGAAGTTCCACTGTGCAGCAGCAAGACGTCCCTCCTGGCTGCTTGAGCTGACATTGCCAGATTTTACTACCCACCTGCTACACACACACATAGTCCTTCTAAACTTCTAATAAAATGTGATGGATTAACATTTAAAGGCCAACACAAAAACCTCTATTGACCTGCAGTTACACTGACGAATGTTTCCAAGGAGCCTAAAGCTACAGAATGTTGAAGACGGAGCCTAGCCTCCAAGAAGTGATTTCTGATGCTGAACCATGTCTTCTTTGGATTAACACTTTTGGATAGTGTCCCTGTGGATCAGGTGGACGGCAGGACTGCATCTGCTCCTTCTTTGAGGAAAAAGGAACAAGGAAAAGCTTGTTCAGACAGCATAGAAAAAAAAAAAAAGTTGAGTGCTTTTAGATTTGTAAATAGTGACATATTTCAGAATAGCTTAAAAAAAAAAAGGGGTTCTGATGGTGGTAAGAAAAAAAGTACTGAAGTGGAATTTTCTACTTAGTAATCATCTTGCTTTGGTCTTAGGAAGGGGAGCTTTGATGCCTAGGTCATGGGACAAGTTGTTGATGTCTAAAGAACCAGTGCTTTTGGGCCATCAGTGCCTAAGACTTCTTCCAGCAAATCCGCAAATTGATATCTTCTTTTGTATCCGCTAACCTTTCTAGATCATCATATTGTCTTCACTTGCAGGCTGCTGCTCGGGTCAGCTAGCAGCTGTGCTCAAGTGATCCTTCCAGTAGGATGAATGTGACAAAAGTCAGTTGACAAACACATTGCATCAAATGTGTACATATGGCCCTTACGTTTCTAAAACTGATTCATTACTATACGTTACTCCAGAGATAGGCAGCCTGATGTGTTTGAAAATGTTAGGACTTTCTAGATGAGCCAAGCAGGCAATGCAGATTATAGAATCGCAGAATAGTTTCTGTTGGAAAAGACCTTTAAGACTGAGTCCAACCATTATTTAACTCACAATTTCAGAATCACAGAATTAATCAACCAATCATCAACCAATACCATCTACTGAACTAAACCATGGCACCAAGTGCCTCATCCAGTCTCCTTTTTAACACTTCCAGGGTGGTGACTCCACCACCTCCCTGGGCGGCCCATTCCAATGGTCAGTCACTCTGAATAACTTCTTCCTAACATCCAGCCTAAACATGCCCTGGCACAGCTTGAGACTGTGTCCCCTCATTCTGTCACTGGTTGCCTAAGAGAAGAGACTGACCATCAGCTGGCTACAACCTCCTTTCAGGTAGTTGTAAACAGCAATAAGGTCTCCCCTGAGCCTTCTCTTCTCCAGACTGAACAACTCCAGCTGTATTTCACCGTGCTGCTTCTGCAAATAGGCTAAGCTAAGGTAATCAGACATCATATTATTAGATTAATTAGATTATTAGCTAAGGTAATTATGCATTTTTATTATATCTCAGGTTATATTAGACACTTATCTCTTTATCTGAACCTTGAGTTTTGTGTGTTACTCTTCCCTTCATTTTTGTGTTGAGGGAGTGGGCAAGTTAGCTCTTGCATTAACCCCTTAGAGCTGGCTAGAGAGAGATTAGATTTCTGTGGGTGTCCCAGGTTTGTCTTTCAGAAAAGGACTGCAAGGTTTTGGTTTGCATCCAGATTGCTCACAGATTTTGCACCTAGTTTCATCATTGTGCTTGTTGTCCAACATGGAAACTAGCAGGCACCCAGAGTTCTCCAATCTCTTTCAAAGGTCTCAGCATAAGTCATAGCTCTATTATATTTACTTGCAAGGTTCAGAATGGAGAAATTGATTTATGAAGCTAAGCGTTATCAAAGGTTAAAGTCTTTCCTTCAAGCTTTTTTCTCACAAGCCCCTCACATCCTCAGTGTCTACAGAGATCCTGTCCTGACTTGACACAACTAGAACTGGAAACAGCCTGACCTAAATTTGGATGAAATGGGCAGTCTGTGTGTGCCCAGGATAGAAGGCTGCCCATTCAGCACAGCTCTCACTTTCTGCTGTCAACATCAAAAGCCACCCAAGATCCTTCCTTTTTTATTAATATGCAACAGATCAGTATAAAATGCTGTGTGTTCCCACATCCTCATATTTGTGACTCAAGTCTCAAAACCTTCCTCTATGTTGACTAAGGTGGCTATAACCAGAAATGGAGAAAAGAGAGAAGTTTGTAGAACTGCGAGATCCAAGTCCATTTGCCAAGAAGAGAGGCAGCATAAACTAACTTTGTACTTTCTTCTAATCAACAACAAATGGCATTCCTGGAGCTGTATTGGGCATTCACCTCATGCTCCTTTACAGACACTAGATTTCTCTCCTCTCCCTTTGATTTTTCCATTATCTCACATGTATTCTGGCCTTGCTCTGGCCACTCCTTCAATCAAAGGCCGTGACTTTGCTTCCCAAGATTCAAATAAGCTGCCACATCTCATCAATAATGATTTCCCTTTTTTCCCCTCCAGAAAGAAGTGCCTGTCTGGCAGACAAAGGAAAGCACCTCTCACATAAAAGTGGAGCAGAACTAATGTATTTACTGTATTTGCCTATTTTATTATTCCTTGGAGATGTATTAGTTTAACAGGTTTATTTATGGTATGTGAAAAGTTAAATATTCCTTTGTCCTTGGGATTTACATAAACTGGTGCAGTGTGAGATTCTAGGGGTTTTAATGAGGTATTTGTCAAAATACCCTCCCCAGTAGATTTTTTTTAATACCTTTGAGACCATAAAGGATCATTTTACTACAATAGTCTGCTTCTGTCAGAGCCTATTTGAGTGGCTTGTAATATCCTGTGGATGTATTCCCTCTAGACTTCCGACTTCCCTTTTGGAACAGTGAGACGTGAGAGGAGCAGAACCTGAAGGATCCCTTGCAGACCCTCCCCTGTGCCAGAATGGAGCAGGGTAGCAGGAGCTTCACACATCCCACTTGGGTTCTTGTGGCTGGATCAGGGATGCTGCAGAAAGCCCACCCAGTGGTCACAGGCCCCTGAGCCTGGAGTTAAGATAACAGGGAGTTAAGTTAACAGGGTTGACCCAAGCTGGTAGCGTAAAATCCTCCAAAGCAAAGAGTCTCCTCCCCCAGCTCTCTTCTTTAGCAGAGCGAGGAGAAGTAGCTTAACATCAAAAAAGATCTGGAAGGAAATGGTGGGGTGGGGTGTGGTTCTGAGGAAAGAACTGCTAACATATGATGTCCCGGCCTGTCAATATCCAGGGCAGCCCTTATCTATATCATAAGGATATCACCCATAAGAGCTAGGCTATACCACAGGAGCTGAGTGAAACCCACCACTTACATGGATTCCAAGGCTGGCCCTAGAAGGAACAGGACTCCTGAACTAGTGTGCCAATGATGCCCTAGTTAGACAAGATATGGGCTCCAGAAGAGGTTGGGTAGATCACCTGTTCCTGATCAGGTCCAGGAAGACACACTGCACTTGCCCAAGCAGAGACAGGCTCAGTCTCCTTGGCCATGCACAAATACATCCCAAAGCCTGAGTCGCACCAGGCTGTAGCTGGCAGCAGGTCTCAAGGGGAAGGTTAGCTGCTGCTGGAGTATTGTCAGGGATGGAAAAACAAGAAGAAAACTTGCTCCAAGTATAGGCAGCAGGCTCTGCCCTGAGACTCCAGCCAGAAGGGACTGGAAATTGGGAGGGAAATGAGAATGGGTTATGTAAGTGGTGGCAATTCCTCTATTTAAGGACACCAGTGGAGATGGAGGGAAGGAGACAATTATGTAACAGCATTATTTACAGGTCTGACAAAATCCATTGCAATTTCCACATGTCCTTTTTTGTGCAAAGTAAGCCAGACGGGGAGTGAAATTACAGCTAGTTAGGGATACCATCATTAATTCATTTTTACTTCAGTAATTTCTTTGCAAAGTAGAAAACACTTTTTTTTCTTAAAAAAAACCCCACAACAAAACACCAACGACAACAACAAAACCAACACACACACACACAAAAACCCACTCCAAACCAAACAAAACACAAAACAAACAAAAAAACCCAACCCAAAACTCAAGGAAGAAAGCTGTGCCAGAAAAGAAAATAATCCCTAATTATCAACTTAGTGGAGTAAATCAATATTTACCTCAAAATATGCTAACAATATATATAAACACATCCTCATTCTTTTCCACTCTGTGTGGGTGCTGATCTCCCGCTATGGCTCAGTAGGCACAGCCTGGGTAGTACTGATCTCCTGGTGATCCCAGGAAGAGCTAATGAAGCCTTGACTTGCACCAGGAGTCAGTTCTGAATCATATCACATCCCACTAACAGAAGTATAAAGAAGAATAAAGACATGCAGAAAAAGGCCACATGTCCTATAGGCATGGTTGGAACATTTAGTTCTTTTTCAGCTGTTCTTTCGCACTGGCATGTAGAGAAATCACTGTACAGGATGCTGACATTTGTCAGGGCTGGGCTGGGCTGATGTCCTTTCTTCAGCCTGGTTTCTTTGTCTTGTGTTCCTTTCTAGCAAACTGCTCAAGAGCCCGCTGAAGATGGTCAATCTTTCTTGCTGGGCTTTGATGGACTTTCGATCAAGCCCTACGAGTTCGATTCCATGAAATTTCAACTAATTTTGAGTATCCTCAATTCTCTTTGAAATACTAGTAGTCAGCATCTCCAGAGATGCCTTATAGATTGGGGCTCTAGGTCCACTGTGACACGCACTGAGTAATTTATTTGTTTTTCAGGTGACTTTACCAAGGTCATCTGAGTCCTACACGACAAGAAAGGCCATCTCTATGGACACAAATGCCTCCTCCTCTTCATGTTGGCAAGGGAGGCAGGATCAATCAGCAATGTCACGCATAATGATAGACTACCAAAACAAAAATTGGGTGCAACTTTATATAGCCTTGGGTTTCTATTTACTGTAGGGCTGTTACAGCTCCTAAAATATTCATTCAATTTTTAATAGGTTATCTGTTAAGCTCAAAAGAAGGGGGGAAGGGAATAAATCAAAAAGAATGCAGTTATCCAAAACTAAACAAACACTTTTGCTGAATGGAAGCTTTAAATTTCAGAGTACACAACTAGCTTTAAAAGCTGAAGGGTATAATTTCATTATTTACAACCACTTATAAATTTTAAGCAACCTGCTAAGAGTTATTACCTAACACTTGCTTTTTGGTGTCCGAAACACACTGGCTATACATATGCAGTTAGTGAAATTTTAAATGAGGTAAAGGAAGGAATCCACCCTCTTGGCGGGCTGAGGTATTCCAAGCATCCAGGCTCTCACCAGTCATATCTCTAACAGAGGTAGGGTGCCCCTCTCTAATGGAGGTAGGGTGCCTCTTTCAACACTCACTCCCCTCCCATCAGGAGGGGATGCAATCTGAAAGCAAGACGGATCTAAGCTATCCCCTATGTCACTGCTATAATCAACAGAGATGAATAAAGCATCTTTTGAGACTCATTTACTTTATCCTAGGAGAAATGGAGTGAATTAGTTGGAATGAGGAGATGGAGGAGTCTCCCATCTCTTTGTGTTGATTGTAGTTTGGGAAGCCTAGACAGCTCATTTATTTCACTCTCCGCTTTTTCAGAAAGATTTGTCCGTTTATAGTCCAGCCTAAGTGATATTCTTAGGAAAGAAATATGGAAAAGGACTACAGTGCACAGGGCCTCCAAAAATCTCCATGGTAGGAATTGGTTACTATCATGGCATTTATCCACAGATATTAAAGCTCCTGGGCCTCCCTGCTTCACCCTGGTCAATATGCAAACTGCACCAATCAAGACAAAGGACTTCAGCCCTAGACTTGGGCTTTTTGCATGTCCTTCCAGTCTTCTTCACATTCTGAAATGCTTTCTGTCAGTACTCATCTAATTCCATGGGCTGCCATTTGGTCTCTGAGGGAGTGCAAATGTGAAGTCACTCAGACTCCTTCAGCTGAAGGACATCACTGACATTCCCAGATATGCCTTCTTTGCTCAAGGTGGGAAGGCTGGAGCCATGTGTCACACTGAGAGCAGTAAAGAGATACCTTAGGGGATTAAAACCAGACACAGTGGGAAAGAGAAGTTATGTCATGGACATCCTCTACATCTTTCCAACTGCATTTCTGCAAGTCGCCTGAAAGACTGAAGGACTTGACAGCAAGAAAGCAGAGTTGTGGCTCTACAAAAGACTGTGCTGTATCAGGCAAAAGGTTCAGTTGTGAGGTGTTTAGTATGCAGGAAGGAAAAAGCAGTGCCTATGACTTTGCTACCTCCGTTCATTATTGTCTCCGGCTGCCCATTTAATTGTCAGAAATATAAGTAACGTTATCTCCAAACCTAAGTTTAAGAAATGGAGATAATCTCTCTCTCACACACGCTCCCTGCCATTTCTTTTTGCCTCAGTCAAAAATGTGAAAGCGAGCTTGAACTGCCAAGGAGAGAAGCAGCTGCACTGATGTCAGAACTTCTCTGAGGACATTTCCCAACAGGCCTGGGAAAGGATTACACTGTAGCTGGTAACAGTAGGGGATGTTGATTTTCAAATCCCTTTTATTCAGCGTTTGTGTCAGTGTTTTCATGCGTGTTACCTCTGGGCTGAGCCAAACATAAATCTGTTTTTTACTGGTCTTCTCATTAGCATGCATGAAACAAACATTAGCAGAGAGGGCATCAGCACCAAACGATAGCGATCCATTTATATAGCTTTGGGAGGCAGGGAGCAGTGGAGTATGACATACGGGCCTGGCAATACTGCTGCCGAAAGCCTGTGCATGGCATGGTGTCAGGCTGCTGTCTGTGAGGTGGGGCATGTGACAGGCAGTGTGTCAGAAGCAGGGATAGGTACTGGAGTTTCAGTCTTGGAAACTAGGAGAGGTCTATCATCCATTCATGAAACAAATTTTATTTCATAGCAGATTTGTCATCTGCTTCCATATTCAAAGCCAGACAAGCAGTGATGTGGGTTTTTTTCATTTTTCAGTCAGTGCCTCAAATCAGCCCCACAAGAAGAAGGTCTCAGATTTTTTTCTTTTACCACTGTGACAGTGGATGACTTCTGTATTTAAAACACATGGGTGTCCTAGCTCCTTAAAACCGGGCAGGACTATCAGCAAAGCAGGGAACACAGAACAATGTAAGTTTCTCTGCTGTGCAAAATCCATTATGCTGAACAAACACTGCTTTATAACATAGATATATCTTTCCTGTGAAATCCTAGGCACATGTGAACACGAGCTTCACATCAGGAGTCATGCTTAAGAGCAAATGTTTCACATGTGCCTGTAATCGTGTGGAATGGACTTTCCTCTTTTCATCCAACAATGCTACTGTGAACAAGGCATTGTACCAGGCTCTGCAGCAGATACCATATTGCTAATGACACTGGAAGGCTGAGAAACTGGTGTATATCAGCAACATCCCTTGTGTTATATTAATGACATGTACCAGAAGCAATGAAGGAGGACTGTTGTCTTGGTCCCATCTGGGTGCAGTGCTGGGGAAGCAAAAAAATGATGGTTCTTTCTGGGGAGAAACATTTGGCTATCCAGCCAATTTTTAGTTGTTTTGTTGTTGTTTGTTTCTTTGTTTTCAAATAGGCCACAGTATCAAGCCCTGGTTGCTTTCTGATCCTTCTCAAATACTTTGGGGAATGCTCAACATATATTGCAAAGAATGTTGCTTGGGCATGTGTCCTGGTTTTCCCAAGACAGAATCCCAGGCCAGCCATGGGCTGTCCCGAGTCAGCCAAGAGAGCTGACTGGAGTTGCCTATGGGTGTATCTCACACCAGCAGCAGCACACTCAGCATAAAAGGAGAACTTTAGTGAGGAGGGGAACCTTCTGCTTGGGTTCCTCCTCACCCTGTTCTTCCTTCTCCTGCTTTTTAAGACTGCCTTCATGTTTAGTGACTGCTGCACTGAATTGAGTACTTTATACTGACTTTGGTATCAATTTGTCTGTTCTGTTGAATTTGCTTTCATTTCAGCCTGTGGGTCTTATTTCCCTTCTCCATTAGGGAGGTGTCATTGGGTGATAGAATAACTGCTGGACTTTGGCCCAAGATATGGGCTAAATGCAGACAATGCAGATACGGCAATGTTTTCCTCCACAGCTGACCTGGGCATATGGAAGTGGAAAGCCCATAACTACTCTTTAGTGAAGTAGGAATTTGTATATTGATGGAAATTGCTTGAGATGCAGCATCTCTACTCACAAGTTTCACTCAGCTTGCCTGAAAAACCAATGCAAAGCCTTCTACTTGAATCCCAGTGACTTTGTAACTCCAGGGACCTTGAAAAGAGATGATGCAATGTGATGCTAGATCATCCCTACAGATCCCTTCAGTACTGTAAATAATGCTGAAGTACTCCATTAGGCTGGGGCCAGGGCAAAGAGCTGGCAGCTTCTTCGTTCAACCTCTGCTAGTGAGAAAAACTGAGCCCCTTAGAGGTGTGAGGGCCATAATTTATGTTTCTTGATCCCAATGTCAATGCTTGAGGCTTTCTCCATAATAATGCTACCAACATGTGCCCAAGAGCAAGAAAGTAGCTCAGAATTCAGAGTGCACATCTAAAAGCAGACATGGCTGCAGAAACTGGCCCAACTTAGCCAATGGGTTTGTACATAACTACCTTTTACTGTCTAGTTTAATTCAGTTTCTGTGGTGAGGACGAAGCACAATCTTACCACATTTTTTTTTTCCCCCTGCCCAAATCTAGCTGAATTTATCTCCTCTGTCCACAAGTTGTGCATAGAGCCCTACTCTTCAATACCTGAACAGGTTCTCGGCTATCTTACATTCAGAAAGACAAATTCTTCCAGTGTAGCTATGCTGTATTTTGTGGGTACAAGCTTGCCTCGCTACTCCCAAATGGCATCTCTGGAGAAATACAAGCCCTCAGGCTACCTGTGCGGGTTGGCCAGCACCCCATCAGCATCACTCTTCCCACAGAAGGGCACTCTCTATGAACAAAAACTTCCCCTTCTGTGTGGTTAATGTTCTTATCCCACTACATGTCCTTTTACTCTCCTGTAGTTGAGTGAGAGTTAAACAGAATTCCCAATAATTATATAGGGCTTGCTCTCTTTAGCATTTGCACCTCAATAACTCTTGCAGTGAGAGGCTGGAAAATTTCCTACCCTTATGCTTCTGCCTGGCTTTGCTTCTGCCAACTTTGTTTCCATCCATTACTCTGGAGCAGGTGAATGGCCATTCCTGGGGAAGGAAAAACAAAAACTATGTCTAAACCCAATCCAAGACAAAACAGAAAGGAGAGGAACTAGATTTCCCTTATATTTGTATTTTGCTTTTTCTAAATTGTGTGCAATGTTTCTTCTCTCCTCAGAAGGGCAGGAACTGTGTTGATCTATATGTTACAGTCCTGCTTGTCTCCCCTTAAAGTCTATGGACGGCACTGGGGGAAACCTGTGAGCACTGTGTGCTTTTTGTCTCCTGTTGTCCTTGTCTGAAAACGTAAAACAGCACAACACCAATCTGCTGACATTTGGCTTATGCCAGTTTCAGGATTTTTTTCCCGAGAGGCATTTAAGGGGCCTCACAGTGATATTAAGAATGCCCTCTCGTGATATTTCTTACTTCAGGAAACCATTCAACATCCCAAGCAAAGCTGTTTTATGACATAGATGGGCAGGTCTGGATTTCAACAGTTAAATGTAACTGCTGACAGGAAACTTTAAACTCTTTTTTTTTTTTTTTTTTTTTTTTTTCTTTCTTTTTTCCCCTTTCCCTGTATTGAAAATAAAAGGGACTCAGACGTACATCACATGTTTCAATTCTTCTAGTGCTTTTCTGGCTCCCTAAGACTGAAGCATCATCGGACTGTGGAAACTGCCACTTTACAGTAATTTAATATGGTCAACAAGATCACTTTAGTTTTCTCTCACTTATGAATTATTCTCCTCCTTTCACAATAAATACACTCATTGTTTAAGACACACTTACACTGAGACTTCAAGACCAATTTGATTTAAAGCTAGATGCTGAGAGTGTTCTGACTCTCTACGAGAAGGTGCATTGAAATCCTGCACCAGACACCTTCAGAAAAGGCAACACAGCAGCACTGTAACACCATAATTGGGTTTAGTTGTTCCAAAAGCAGACTGTTGATTAAAGGGGAAACTTCAGCCATTTTTTAAACCTTGCTGTGTCATAGGTATTCATATATGATCCATCACAAAGAAGATGGATCACAGGGCTGACCCAGCTGAAAATCAACTCAACAACAAAAAAAAAAAAAACCAACAAGATGGGTACATGGCTGCATACATTATTGCACTGGCACAGGGCAAGGCTGGAAATATGCTGCTAGGGTGGAGAGGAGGGAAGGCTTTCAGTCTCCACTTTGGTCAGCTTTACCAATCGGGAAACCACAGCCTGATATGAAATCACTCCTCAAGGAATTAATGGGAAAGCACACAAAGCAGCCAATGGGCAATGCCCTGATTAAAGGCCTTTTACTGGGTTTTAGCACCAAAGCAGAAAGAGGAAAAAGGGGCTTTTATGAAATACATAAAAGCACATCTAAAAGTAACCTCTACTCTCTTCCCTACCTGAGAGGCAAATCTGAGTGCCTCACACCATAATAAATATCTTAAGTACTGGGTGCATTTAAAGAATTATAGAACCATTTTGATTGGAAAAGGCCTTTGAGATCATTGAGTCCAACCATTACTTAACTTTACCAAGTCTGGTGCTAAATCAAGTCACTCAGCACCTCATATTTGTGTTTTTTCACACACCTCCAGGGATGGAGATTCAATCACCTCCTTAGGGAGCCAGTTCCAATATTTGGCAACACTTTCAAGTGAAGAAGTTTCTTTTAATATCAAATCTAAACCTGCCTTGGTGCATCTTGAGGCCATTTCCTCTTGTCCTATCACTTGTTACTAGAGAGAAGAGATGGACACCCACTATCTGTCAGAGCAATGGCACCATCTCATTCATTATGTTAGCTCTGTGTGATTTAGACACCCACCAGGTCAGGACCTGCCAAGGAAGCAGTTCTTCCTAATCATTTGCAATCTCAGTCAAGGGCCAAGGTTTAAAAGAAGCATTGAGCAACTTAGTATCCTCGAGTTTCTATACTGAGCAGCAGAGGTCTGGTGCTCTCCTGGCAACTGAGTGCAAGGTTAGCAAGAAACATCTGTGGCATTTGAGTTAAGGCAGGGAAAGTCCACTTTGTGACTACTGCTTGCTTTGCTGAGTTTGTTGTTTGCTTTTTTAACTCTGTTTTGGGATCTTAAAACTGGAAATGTTTGGCTGCTTCCCATAGTATCTAGCAAGTGAAGTTTCAAATAAAGTTTCAAATCTTTGTATATTCCTACAAAGATACCTTTGTAGGAAGATCTAAATTCTTCACTTTTTGGCTCACTTAGAATATTGGTGTTGGCATGCATGTATAGATAGTAATTTTTTTCATCTGGAGGGTGGGGAATAGATTCTTGATTGAACAAGAAATGTATCTAGTTTGGTTGTTGGTATTGGATTTCTGGGCTTCTCTTCCTAGCTGACTCTATTTTCTGTTTCCTGTATCCTAGTGAAGTATCAATCTGCTTGTAATGTAATGTATAAATCTTCAGTGAAAAATTAATAATTCTCTGTTAATCAAAACAGGAACAAAAATACCTCTTCTAATATTCATGTTTGTAGTCTGTCTTTAAAAATACATCTGTGCCCTCCCACATCCCCCTCCTCCCAGTTCTAAATTAATTGCTGGTGCTAACAGTGCCATCTCTTGCATGAAACCTAAAATGGAGTTTCAGATTGTTTATAGTCATGGCAATTCCTGTAGTACTCTTACAAAGCACTGGTACTACAAAATCCAATGTCTAGCTACACTTTACCTTCCACTTCAACCAGAGATGAACTTATTTGTCAGCTTTTATCCCATTTCCTCTTGTCCTATCCACAGTTGAGTAAGTGTGTTGTGCTTCAGAATTATCTGTGCTGCAAAGTGAGCAACATGGCCTCCTATAGAACTTCCTGGAGAATTTTGGAAGGGGGAAAGATGGCACTGTATAAACAACGACTTACTACAAATAATCTTCTGAAGAACCAAAGGGACATTGCTGCTTGCAACTTATCAACCTCCATAAAAAGAGAGGTCCTCTTTTTATGCAAGCTTGCATAATTATAACAAAAGGTGAGTCAAAGTGAAAACAGTATGTGAGGAGATGCTTCTAACTGCTAAGCTGCGTTGGCCTGGTGTGTTAGGTGCTTGGAGCATTCATTGAGAGCATAGTCTTTGAAGTGTGTTTCACCTGTAAGCTGTTAATGTCCTTTTTGCTTCCAAGTGTTAGTTAATAACACAAGATGTCAATATTGGAATCAGCAGAAGAAACCAATGGCCAAGTCTGTGCTTTAGTCACCAGACCGTGTGGCTCACTGCTGTGCAGAGTGAGATCCCATAAGGATGTGAGTGCTGCAGTGCTTCACTGCCACGGTCCTTAGCACAGAGCACAGATTCCTGGCTTATCTTTAGGCTCCTTGTGCAGCATCTGAGGCGAGATAAATGTCATGGAAAGACAGCTGCAGAAACCCACTCATTAAATAAGGACACAGCTCAGGGTTAGCAGGCAACTGCCAAATCCTAGGCAACTGGGATATACTACAGTAAGCAAGTCCTTGCCCCTGCCCACAAGATCATCACACATAGCAAGGCTCATCTGCCCTGTTAGGACTCACAGCTCTGACAGCAGGTATAAACAACATTGAGATACCAGCAAGGACACCATGTTGTGGAGGCTCCTCCTTGGCAAGCTTGTTGCTGCCTCTGTAGCTTCTGCACATGAGTGGCTTAAGAGCTGGGTTCAGGAAACAAAAGCATATGAGAGCAAGAGGGGGAGAAAAAAAGGCAATTAAAAAAATGCATTTGAAAGGAAATGAAAACAATTCCCTTCTGGCCCCAGGGAAGACAGTCCCTCTTATTACTGAGGGACAAATAAGTTATGACAGAGGGTAGGACTCATTTTACACGTGCATTGCTGTCAGATCTCTGCTGATCACAGGTCTGTGTTGCTCTGTCTGTCAAAGGAGTAAACAAGAGGATTCTCTCTAGAAGAACAGCTCCATGGTCGCAGTAGGGGTGTGTGACACTGAGGAGTCCAGGCTTTAAGGGTACATACAGAATCTCACAGAACTGCTTTGGTTGGCACCACCATGGTCATTAAACCATGTCACAAAGCACCATGTCTACAAGTTTTTTTTAACACCTCCAGGGATGGTGACTCCACTGTTCCAATGCCTGATCAATCTTGCAATAAAGAATTTTTTCCTAATATCCAATTTAAACCTCCTCAGGAGCAACTTGAGGCCATTTCCTCTTGTTCTTCTCTCTAGTATGAAATGATAGAGGTCAACACCTATTTGCTACAACCTCCTTTCAGGTAGCAGTAGAGAGAAACGAAGTCTCCCCTCAGCCTCCTTTTTCTCCTACTACTTGTTCTGCCTACTACTTCAGATTCCATTAGCATGAGGTAGGAGCTCAGTGCAGACATGTTGCCATTAGAAGCAAAGCTAAGCTCAGAAATCCATTATGTGCAGGTTCGAGCATCACCTATGTAGGAACGCGGCTGTTTGGTGTCTTCATTCCTCATCATCTCTGTGGAAAAGGCTGGGATTACAGTATCACAGTATCACAGTATCACCAAGGTTGGAAGAGACCTCAAAGATCATCAAGTCCAACCCGTTAGCACAGACCTCAAGACTAGACCATGGCACCAAGTGCCACGTCCAAACCCGCCTTGAACACCTCCAGGGACGGTGACTCCACCACCTCCCCGGGCAGCCCATTCCAGCAGTGAATGACTCTCTCGGTGAAGAACTTTCTCCTCACCTCGAGCCTAAACTTCCCCTGGCGCAGCTTGAGACTGTGTCCTCTTGTTCTGGTGCTGGTTACCTGAGAGAAGAAAGCAACCTCTTTGGAGGAGTTTATTTTGCCCATAGTTTTGTAAAACCAGCAGTGTGAACATCCCAGTTTTGGGAAACTGGGCTAAAGGGACCTATGGATTTGTGGAGGGAAGAGGCCTGCAGTCTTGGTGATGGAGTAGTTGGGGTATGGTGGGAAAGGAGATTAATTATATTGAATTGCATTTTTAGACCTATGCACCTCTCTTTAATCCCAAGTCTGCATTTCAACTCTTCTGGCAAGTGTTTTAGTGCTGTTGTGTGTTCTGCCAAAAGCTTATCGGATATTAATGTGCCTTCCTGTGGTTTGAATGAACCAGGTCCCTTCAGCATTTTTAAGAAACACAGGAAAACCACTGATGCCACTTGCTTTCAGCACACCAAATATCTTTGCTTCCTACAAGAGCTGCAAATCCTCACATTTCTCTCAATGTTTCACACCATATCGGATGACCTCTGCTCTGATCATTGTAATAATCAATGCAAAAATTAATTACTAGGTGTGATGTGCCTCACTCATCCTTCTGCTAAAATCAGTCAGGATTTAGGTAAAGAAAAATATGTGAGTGTGTGATCTTTCCTCTTCCAGGAATAGAGGACACATCCAGCAACCTCTGGGGCCCTAGAAGGCACGGGCTGTGGAAATCTCAGTAATTCTGCTCATACTCAGCTTCTCAGGAGACAAAGGTCTGAATGCTTCTGGCCGCTTTTCAGTCAGCAGGTGCTTCTTCAAAAGGTCAATAGATCAAATCAAGCTTTTTCTAAATTCTCATTTCATGGTTTCCAGTTCAGTGCTGAGTTTGTTACACAGTGACCGCAGATTATTTTTCTCTACATGCTTGGAACTAGCACCCAACATCACTGTGGCGGTGACACTGAGAGCCAAGTTAAAGTGGAAGTGTAGAACGCATTCACATGCTACTTGCTTGCTGTCAGGAGCATGTCTAGGTGTGGCTTTAAGAGGCAGCTTGGCTGTTGGGCATGCATGCAGTCTAGTGACTAGGACATTTCTATACATAATAGCATCTTTTCACTGCTCTTTCAATCCCCTCAGCTATCTGGATTTTACTGCTAGGGGCTTGGTGGTATAAATTCTGCTGATCTTAAATTGTGGTGAATGGCTGGAGAGCAGCCCTGAGGAAAAGGACCTGGGGGTCTGGGTTGATGAAAAGCTCAACATGAGCCTGCAGTGTGCGCATGCAGCCCAGACAGCAACCGAGTCCTGGGCTGCATCAAGAGCAGCGTGGCCAGCAGGGCAAGGGAGGGGATTCTGCCCCTTTACTCTGCTCTTGTCAGACCCCATCTGGAGTACTGTGTGCAGTTCTGCAGCCCCCAGCACAGGAAGGACATGGAAGTGTTGGAGCGGGTCCAGAGGAGGGCCACAAAGATGATCAGAGGGCTGGAGAAGCTCTCCTATGAGGACAGGCTGAGAGAGTTGGGGCTCTTCAGCCTGGAGAAGAGAAGGCTTCGAGGAGACCTTATAGTAGCCTTCCAGTATCTGAAGGGGGCCTACAGGAAGGCTGGGGAGGGACTATTTACAAGGTCTTGCAATGACAGGACAAGGGGCAATGGGTTTAAACTGGCAGAGGGGAGATTTAGACTGGATGTTAGGAGGAAGTTCTTTCCAGTGAGGGTGGTGAGGCACTGGCACAGGTTGCCCAGGGAGGTTGTGGCTGCTCCCTCCCTGGAGGTGTTCAAGGCCAGGCTGGACGAGGCCTTGAGTGACCTGTACTAGTGGGAGGTGTCCCTGCCTATGGCAGGGGGTTGGAACTAGATGATCCTTGAGGTCCCTTCCAACCTTACTATTCTATGATTCTATGATTCTATGATTAAATTCACCAGCTAGATGCTGGCGAATGACCCTAATGACAGTGAGGGACAGTGTGCCAAACACAGTCTGATAAATGTCAATTTTACTGGCTCTCACCTTATTTTCAGGGCCTAAGTCCTTCTGTGTGCTTTATGGAAGGATTAGACTGAGATAGAGAGATGACTTGGTGAACTATGCAGTGTTTGAGTCTATCCATGCGCAGTGGCTTTGAAATTGTTCTAGTCAAAATGGTGAAAGCACATGCAAGCTCAAATATAGCAGCACTCAAACTGAAGGACAGGAAACTTCTAATAACCCTCTTCTGTCTGGTACAATAATTAATCCTAAAGGCTCTCAAATAATTTTCTAAAGGAGGTATTCCCATTTTTTAAATAAGGTTGGCAGAAGGACAGGGGTGGTGTGCCTCAGGTCAGTTGCAGAGCTGGCAATAAGACCTACTTCTCTGGCATAGAGATGTAAGGTTCTATGCACTAGATCAAATCCTCATATACTGCTGTAGTTAAACTCCTCTTCAGTGAGCAACTTGCATCCTTAAAGGTTTGCAACAATACAAATAATGTGCTGTATTAGGACTGTAAATCGAGTGCCATTTGTTGAAATTTTCAAGCAAAACCTTCTGGTTTTTTTTTTTTCCCAGCATAATCTAAAAGAGCTTTATTGATGTCCTGTCTACCATCTGTTTTACATATGAACCTTGTGACTCCTAGTCTTTCAAGCTTGTTAATTAGGCCAATGAGAAGCATATCACAGAAGCTCTGAAATGAAATGCTGGTGGCCTATCTCTGCCAACGTGGACTTGTTCTTTTTTCCCAAGTCTGCAAGTGAATGCTAGTTCCCTGCATTGGGAACCCTTTTGTGATCAATCCCTTTCTTTCCTTGGGCAAATGAAGCAGTACTAGCTACGTGCATTTTCTCATGCCTTCTCACCTGGTGTAGGATAACTTGGAGTTTTCTCCCTTGCAGCAGCACAGACTGGATTTTTCCAACTGCAGTACACCTCCATTGAGCTCATCAGGAGCTCAGTGCTTGAAGGCTATGAGACACACAGACAATGTGAGCACCAGGGTGGGCTTCCCTGGGCATCCACCTCCGTGGCTTAGGCAGATAGCTGTTTGGAGGAGATGCAGTTCTAGGCAAAAGAACCCCCCATTTGGTATGCAAGCCATTGTTGGACTCTTCTATTTCCATTTACTGGCTGCTCTTTCTGAAGTTCAGTTTTGGTATTACTTACACATTAATATAAAACAGTGACAAAAATGTAGACCGCCTGTCCACTTGTTCTTCTCTTCAAATACACTCCTGTGTAGCCTTATCTAGAAGTATCTGCTTTAGCAGGATAATTGGACTAGATGTTCTCCAGAGGTCCCTTCCAACCCCTACTGTTCTGTGATTCTGTAATTCTGCTTCCTCTCCACCATCACCTTGTAAACCTCTATACTCTGAAATGAAGATGCAGTTGCCTTTCCTGCTGTGCCACTATCTGGGGAGGGATGTTTGTTACCAAGAGACTGCCACACCTTCTCGCTGGGATAATGGCAGGCAGGAGCAGCTGGAGACGGCACACCAAGAACTGGCTTGGGTTTTATATATAGCTCCATGATAAATTGTCTCCAGCAACTCCAAGGTGTAAATCAGTTGATATCTCTATAACCAGACACAAAAAGTCTTAAAATGAATGTCTCTTCTAAAATGCCATCTGATAAAGCACTCATTTTCCTAGAAAGCGAAGTGTGGCCAGGCAGCTCCTCCTTTCCCTGCTTTTCCAGCTGAGGGAAAATGCTGCCCTCTCTTGGCTACCAAGACAAGCTCTGTTTGCCACCAGAAACTACCCCCACAGGGGTTAGTGTTTCTGGCCACTGAAAGGCCACCATTGCATTTAGCTGCAAGAGCTGGTGATCTGCAGGAAGCCTGACATGTAGCATCAGGGGGTAGATTCCAAGCTCCTGAATGTTCTGGTTTAGGTTGATCATCTGGTATGTTGTGTTGAGCTGCTAGCAGTGTATGGTACCCAACAACCACCCATCCACAGTGGTCAGTTTAGATACATTTATAAAGGATATGCTGTCATTTGTTCTTTGGGGAGGGGTTGGGGGTTGGGGCATTGCCATGTCTTCCACTTATGTAGAAATGTTTGGGGTGAAATCTGTGCCCAGAGCCAGGACAAAAGTCACATTAGCTCAGTTTTCTTCCTATAGGTGGGCATTGGGGCTGAGACTCAGCTCAGGTCTACCAGAAATGGTCGTGTTGTCTTTTCAGACTGACTGTGCAGTGTGAGGGCTGGGTTTATGTCCTATGTTCTCCTCCAGTGACCTCAAGAATGGGCTGCTGAGTGCAGGTGTTACACTGAAGAGAAGTTGCTCTGCCATGTGTTTAGATGTAGTGTTGGGACTTCTCATGGATTTATTACCTGGAATGCTGTTCTACCTTCCACTTTTCTCACTCAGTGATCCTTTCTCACTTGGTCATTTGGGATAAGTTTAACACTCCTTGATTTCTCTCCTAAATAATTGCCTTCTACAACTTTCCTGCCTTACAAGAGATAAAGTCAATCAAGATAGTTTGAACACTGCTTTACTCTTTCTCTCCTTTTTCCTTTGAGCTGTTCTCACCACCATCATCCCTTCAACATCAGATGAAGAATGCAGTTCCCTTTAGAGTTGTTTTCTCTCCATAAAGCACAGTTGCTAAATGAGTTGAAGCTTTACTTTGGGGACAAAGTGGGGGAGACTGACACAGTTGAGAGAGCTGGCTAAAGTTAATTTTCTCACTACTGTGATCAATGCTTATGGATCTGTCCAGAACCCCTTGTGAGTGGACAGAACAAGTTCCAATTTTGTATTAATGCATCAAGAAAGCATTCCTCTCCCAGAGAATCCCTCAAAGAGATGCAGACAATAGATCAAAGCTTATTGAGGGAAATGGCTGTAAAAATTATGGTTAAACTCAGTCTGAGTAAGATTAAGCAACATATAAGCTGTAGTCCGTGTGCTGCAAAACACAACTGGTCTTTGGGTTCAGTGCTAGTCCTGGGAACTCAAAAGCAAGAAGCAGTAGTGGATAACTAAACATGAGGAAAGCTTTCCTAGAGGAGATGGCAGAAGGGACTCATGAAAGAAGGATGCAGTTTTCTGGTGCAGAAAGACACAGAGGTTGAACCTCTGAAATTTGGAAGAATACCATGGAAAGTACAGTGTCAACAGGTTTTGGGGCCATGCTTCCTGAATGTGGTGATCCTGGTGGAGCCGTAGCTCAACAATGATTCAAATGAACACTGCCATCTAGTGCACTTCCAACAATGCGTCCTCATACTAAGAAAATAAGGGGATTTTGGTCTGTGTATGGAAGAAAAGGGAATGAATGACCACTCTTCTAACGCTCCCATCTACAAAATGCATTCCCACAAGCTCCATGGATGCAAGCTTGTCCATGGCTTTAGCAATATCTGATCCTTTACTAGCAGTGGATAACCTGTAAAGATGAGGACACATTCACACCCAGGCTGTCCATGCCCACAGACTTTCTTTGTGTGCCAGCAAGTCTTATAGAGTTGTAAGGAAAACTCTCATCTGTGAAATGGAGATGGACCACACACTCATTTTAGAGATGGCCTGACGATGGCCTCTATTCAAGCCAGTAACGGAGCAGCCCTCTCCCTGTTCAGAACTAACTTCATTTTATCCTAGCACACGAGCTTCCCACATACCAAGCTGCAGAGTGAGAAATACCTGGATGTGGCACCATAAAACAGCTGTCTGCCCAGATGTAGCTGCTGGGGGGCAGTAGGGAATGAGGCTTATGTCTGGCAGAATAAACCGTCCTCAAGCAGTCATTCGAATTTGTTTTCAGAGCTATTATAATTCCTTCCCTGCTTTCTCAGGGCAAGTCAAAATGATCTGTACAGTACAAGGATGATTAATTCTACTGGCATTAGGGGGTTTTGTGATGGGCCTGCCCATCTGATCTGCTAGTGAACAACTCTTTTAGGGAAAGATAACCTAAACAGTTTTTAGATCTACAGCCTCTTCCATGTAGGAAGATGAGATCTCTCTCTCTTCATCTTGTCCATGAAGTAGGTAAAAGTTCTTCCAAGGTGAATCATGACCTTGTGGGGTTGTGGGGGGATTCAGAGGGAATTGTTAAATGTTCATTAGCATTATAATGGCCAATTACTTGTAATCTTTGGCAGCAGCTCAAATTACAGTTCATTGTCATATTCACGTCCTGTAGCAGAATAGCTGTCACCTTCAGTTAAAGGTAGCTGGTTGTTCCTTCCCATTGCAGGTGTCTTCAGCCACTCATTACACAGCTTATGGAAAATAGAAGCTGACCAGTTTGGACTGACAGGAAGACATAAAGTCAAAATAGCTGCATTGTAGGGTGGAGGGGTGGGGGGATGAGGTGGTGGTGCAAGCCAGGGACATAAAAAGTTGAAGATCAAGTAATAGAACCATNTCCCTCAACCTGCTGGCTACACTTCTCCTGATGCAGCCCAGGCTCTGGTTGGTATTCTGAGCTGCAAGTGCACAATGCTGCCTTATGTTGAGCTTCTTGTCCACCAGCACCGCCAAGTCCCTCTCCTCAGTGCTGTTCCCCAGCCAGAATAGATTGTTCACTCTCCTGTTACTCTCGGTGATGCATTGCTGCATAGCTGGCTTTCTCTACTGGTGAGGTCTCTCAAATTTGCAATTATATTGTCCTTCTGACTTGGTCTTCTGATACTGCTGTTTTCTGACACTAGTGTAAACTTTTAGCCATTTTTGTTTTCAGTGTCAAGAAATGCACCCAATTCATTCTATGTTGTGCAAGCTGCTTGCATCTTAACAAAGCTGGTGGCTCTGCTCCTACAATCACAGCAGAAGTTATGTGCTTACTTAGCAACAAGAAGATGATGAATTATTCTGATCCCTCCACTAGATGGGATGCAAGCACCATAACTTCTAAGCACTTACGTTTAAAATGTGAAGTCCCAGCACAGCCTGCTCAGTAGAACTTGTTCCCACGCCAGATACTACCAGCTTAGTTCTGGTTCCTATTCATCCAAAAGGGCACAAAAAAGGAAATGATTCAGTGCCCCAGAGACATGATACATAGACTGGAGCTGACATCATCCAGCAATCAGGCAACATAGTGCCTTGCAACCCTCTAGGTCATGTCCTAATGTGAACAGAAATAAGGGAGCAAGCAGAGGCTGAGAGCTGTCACTTGAGTTTTGTGACTAAATGTAGCACTGCTGTTAGCTGTCCAGAGAAAGAGGCAAGCTTATTTTTGGAAGAAGTAAGAAACTTAACATTTTTATAGATCTCAAACTTTAACACTTGATACAATCTTACTCTATCATTGCTAACTCCGGCAAGCCTAAGGTTTTCTTCTGCAAAATGCAGAGGATAACCATAGGTATCTGGCTGAGTTTGCCATGGGGAATGTCAGGAAGAAGGCTGCAGAGAATAGTTTGGTGGCTTACAAAGCTGCTAGTGATATTGCAATGACAGAACTGCCAACATATACTGTCTGCTTAGATCTTGCACTCAACTTCTTTGTATTTTACTGCAAAATTCTTAATTCTACTGATGGTACCTGAAGGTTGGCAAAAGCTGCTTTTGGTGATGCGACTGCTGAACTAGATATACCAAATGAAGAAAACTATAAGGACTGTACACTTATCAGGAACTTGTTACATCATCATCTAACACTTTGGACTTCTTTTTTCCTTCCTTTCTTTCTTTCTTTCTTCTCTCTCTCTTTCTTTCTTTCTTTCTCTGAGGAAAAAGAGACACAAAAAGAACAGATAGCTGCCCAATAACTCTCAGCAAGTCCATAGCACAAACAAGCACTATCTGCATGTCATGGTTCCCAGCCTCTTGAATAATATTCTGCATTATCATAGCCTTTCATCACCATGAACTTCAGAGGAAGCCAGACACTGTCTCTTTAGAAAACCTCTTGGATTTTTATCTTGACAGTGCAGCAGTCTAGACATTGATTGTGTTGACTCTAATCTTAAAGGTACATTTCTGCTGAAATTAAATGTGAAAATAAATACAACCTTGAGAACATTAGGTCATGTGTTATATTTTTATATTCAGGATTGTTTAATCTTTTTCAGTTTTCAGAATGCCAAACATCTTTGTCCTGACACCACTCAGACAGGGTTCATGCACTGTCAATCCAAACTGGACAGTTGAGTAAAAGGCAATAGGAGCTTGTGTGGTCTGGGAAGGTGTGAGCAATAAGTAAGGATTCCAGTATAAGCATGAGTTGATTAGCAGTGAAATGATTATATGCTTTGTAATTTAATGCCTAGCATTATGTTCCAGAGTTAATGTCCCCTAGAGAGGAACTAAACACTTGTAATTCCCCACAAGCTAAAGCCTCAGAGGCCACAGAAGCAGTCAGGCAGTACTGCATCAGGTATGTTCAGCTAATGCTTTCAGTGCTTCCTTAGTAACCCAAAAGACTTGCATTCTGAAGCATAATTTCATGGAAAAATAGGAACGCTGTTCCCATGGAATCAAGGAATACCCTGGGCCCTCTGTGTCATACTGGCTTTGAGCTAAAGGTCTCTCAACTTCTTGGGTGGTCAGACATTGGAACTGGTTGCCCAGGGAGGTGAGGTCACCATCCCTGGAGGTGTGCAAAAAATCGTGTAGACATGGCACTCTGGGACACAGTTTAGTGGGCATGGTGATGTTCAATAGACAGTTGGACTTGATGATCTTAGAGGTCTTTTCCAACGTTAACGATTCTATGATTCTGGTACAGTTTTACTTATCCTTAATGATGCACACTGTAGCCACTTTAACCAGTTTCTTTGAACAACACCTAGGTGTGAATATCCTGAGAGCATTGTCACATACTAGATAATGTGGGCAAAGCAAAATCTCCCTTGCTCTGTGGCTATGTTTTGCCACCCAGTGTAAACTCCATAGAAAAACACTGAGTTTTCTCGGCATGTAAAAACAGTTTCATCCCTGCATGACAAAGACATATCAGAGGGTCACAAATGTAGGTACACATCTCCAGGTCATCCCTTTGATATGCAGGCATCATTCAGTTTTCAGCCACAAACCCAGAAACTGAAAAGGCAACTCTGCTGACTATTATGCATCTGTGCCTTGAAGTACCATTTTCTCACACTATTACTTTAGACTACACTTGCTGTCATCACCCCATTGTCCTTCTCAGACAGTTCATAGGTCACCTTTGTATGCCGCTATCCCAGTTATTGCTTTTTGTCTTGTGTGTATTATTCATGGTGTCAGAAAATGTGGCTTTCATGTTTTGCTAGTGTTGGCATAATTCAAAGGGAACAGCTTTGTAGTCCTGTTGCAGGCTTCCCTTGGATCAGGCAATATCCTCCTTGCCTGTGGTGACAGACCAGTTAAGACAGATGCTGGCCACCTTGCCTGTTGGTATTATTTGTCTAGTAGTGAGGTTCAGAAACTATATTCCACAATGAAGTCCACATTTAACAGACAGCAACAAACAGATAGCTCCCACCCACAGAGAGCTCACTGCCTGGGGTTATGGAAAAATATATCAAGTGGAGGTCAAAGAACAGTAAAAGGTAATAATGCAACACCAGTCACCTTGTTTTCCATGGGTCTCTTGCCTCAGGGGTAACAGTCAACCTTGCCTACATGGGACCAGCTGTCTCTTACTTAATACATGTATACACACACATGCACACACAGGCAAGCTGTGCATAAATTAAACAGTCCTTAGAGTGCTAACAAATAGCAAATGTAAATTCAAGCCAGATGTGACCCACTCCCTAAACACTAACAAGCAGCTTCGTCCTGGAGTTCCATGCTATTGGAGGTGACTTGGAAAGCAGACCTGATGGAAAGACTCCAGCACTTGAAATCCAGTGGGCCTCTCTAAGGTCTCACCCTTTTTCCAGCTTGTCAGACTTCCTGGACCTAGCCTGGAATCCAGCAGGGAGAGTGGCTATTCTGATGTCCTTCTGCTTTGCTTAAACACCATACTACTTGGAAAAAAAAAAGAAAGGGAGGGAGTTAACTCCATGGTGTGCTCATACTAGGATATGTTGTTTTTAGATGTTTGGAAAACAGAGGCATGTAACCCTTTAAGCCTGACACTCTAGAGGATTGTCCAGACTTCTCCTGCTAATGTAGGATCTTAGTCATGTATCCAGTGTAGCAGATGAGCAACTAGCCTGGAGAAAGCATGAGTGGCTTGGTGCTCAGAGTGAGTGACTGTGGGTAAAGAGCCTTCGGAATGGACTTGTGGATTAGGAAATCTTTTGTGAATAAATTTCAAATTTGCCTTGAAATGATATTTCTTTAATTTCAAAAGACTGCTGCTTCTGAATTGATTCCCATTTGATTCAGCTAGGAATTGCATCAGCATCCCCGTTATTTTTATTACTAAATAAAACTCTGTTTGAGTTTCAGTCCATAAAGTTTGATCAAATGCATTTTACTATTGCTGTCTAAATATTTCACCTGGTTAATGTATAACTTCAAGTATTTTTAATATTTGTACTTACTAAATTATTCGGAGAGAGTCTACTGATCATAGGCCAAACGCTGATGTCATTTACACCAACAATTAGCCCAACATTGCTCAACTCTCAGGTGCTGCCAGGGTTTGAGGCTCTGGTGTCCTTCCAGGGTTCTCCCAATAGATGGCAGCCTCTTCTCTTGCTGGCCTCCGAGATTTTGGGTAAAAAGGCAGCAGGGAAAACACCCTTATTGTAGTTTCGCCTGGAACAAGAAAGATTTTTCCTCCTTCTTGATTTACCCTTTGCCTGTCAGACTAATGGTGGTGAGGGAAATAAACCAGTTGCTGAAGCCCAGAGAAACAGAGAAGAGGATTTCACAGTATCACAGTATCACCAAGGTTGGAAAAGACCTCAAAAATCATCAATCCATTATNTGCTCCTGCTGGCCACACTATTCCTGATGCAGGCCAGGATGCCATTGGCCTTCTTTTCATATTAATACATGAAATAACAGGGACAAGTTCACAGTCAATACGTCAAGAAATAGCTGTCAGAAAAGTCTGAGTCAAAAGTATTCTGAAATCTTCATAGAAAAAGGAAGCAAGCCCGGCTGAACTTCTCCTCTACAGCATGTTTTGGGGCACAGCCACCACTTGCAAACACTTTTTTAGAGACTCAGAAAAACTTCTGTGACTGGTTAAGGATTAAGCCTTGGCACCTTTCATGCAGACTTTGTGAAGCCCTGTTTACAGATAGGAATTAAGGCTCAACAGCCCTGCAAGGTAAGATCTAAATGGCTTTTACAGACCCAAGAAAGTGTGCAGACCAAAGGTGGTCCACATGCAATTTAGTGTAAGTATTTTGGGGAGGGATGAGTAGGCTCCCCACTGTGCTAGGAGTTGTAATGGTGCAGAGGTACATTATTGTGGCAAGATTTTTTTTTTTTTCCCAATGTGAACACATTATTCTGATAAAAGTACTTGAATACCAATCTAGTTCGGTTAATACTGAAGAGTTTGTATAGCTTTACTCAACTTGTACAGCTAGAGCACTACAACCTTGGCGTGTAGATAAGGACTAAGTATCTTACACAAATATATGGAGCAAGTAAATAACTGATCTAGGAATATTACACAGCAGTCTTCCTTCCCAAGCTGGATTTTTGATTGCCAGAAACTGTTCTCTTAACATTTTTTCTCACTAAAGAGTAACACAAAGCATCATTGTTCGTCAAAATGTCATGGTTCAAAAGAAGATACCACACTCTTATTTATACAACCAAGTGAAACAAAATGTTCAGAAGTATTTGTCTCCTCTGTCTTTCTTCCAACAATACCTGGCATTTTTGTGTGCTTCTAGAGGAGTGAGTTTTAGCAGTGCTTTTAGTTGGGCCTGATAAAATATAGATATTTGTGTATTACTTGCAGGTAATATTCGGGTTGAGTTTTCTACATCTATTTCCCAATGGTCATCCCAAATGGATGGGTTAAAAACCAAACCAACCAACCAACAAACAAAAACCAAGCAAACCACAAACAAACAAAAAAGAAACCACAAACAAATCAAGTATTACAGAAAGACCAGCGTATCCATCTCTCAAATGGAAGTATGACAGTGGCTTGACAGTGTACATTGAACTACTTCTAATATATATTAGAAATGATTCTGTCCCTGACGGATTTCATGAAGCCTTGGATCTCAGGTTTCCTCTCCCTGTAGGTGTGAGGCTTAAACTACTGAGCCCTCAATGGAAACAGCCTTAATAAGAGGCCAGCATGGTGGAATGTTGTCTCTGAAAGGTCTAACGCAGGAGGTGAGGAGCAGAGGAAAAGGAGAACTGGTGGAGCTGTGCATGCAGTGTTGTCCACTATTGTAACGGGACATGCAGTAATACCAAATGAAAAGGCCTTTATGGGGGAAGTGGTAAGGCAAGCCCACAGCTGAACCTCATGTGAAGACCATGTTTTAATTGCGTTGCTCTCTGTTCAAGATATTTTTGTTTCTTTCTGTGGTTCTATGTCCCTATATGAGCCATCACATACTTCATTGTTGTATCAGTTCAGGTAACATGTGTCTCTATTATCCTCTTCCATGTGCCGAAAGGGGAGCCAGCAGGGAAGGCGACTGGCCTGGATGAGCAAGCAGCTCCTGAAGGAATTAGGGGGAAAAAAGAGGGTCTATCACCTTTGGAAGGAGGGGAAGGCTTCTCCTGACATGTTTAAGGATGTTGCTAGATTATGTAGGAGAAAAATTAGAAAGGCAAAGGCCCAGTTAGAACTTAAGCTGGCCACCTCTGTGAAAGATAATAAAAAGCATTTTTACAAATTTATCAATGCTAAAAAGAAGGGCAAGAAGAGCCTCCACTCCTTATTGGACCTGGATGTGAACACCATAACTGAAGATGAGGAAAAGGCTGAGGTCCTGAATACTTTCTTTGCCTCGGTTTTCAACAGTGAGGAGGGAGGAGTTCAGGACAAGTGGCCTCTTGAGCTGGGTGATGGGGTCGGGGAGCAGT
>WBNM01003811.1:0-94163 GCA_013399055.1 Ramphastos sulfuratus | reverse complement strand
GGTGGGTGGTTGGGGACAGGGGAGAGCCGGGCTTGGGAGGAGTTGGTCGTCTTCCGACACCGATGAGCTCAGCTGCTTTTTTATGCTGTCCCTTGGGGCTCGTAGAGCAAATATGGACGTTGATCCTCGCTGAGGTTGGCAGCGCGTTTCTACCTGAGAGCGCCATCGGGATACTTTCTATCGTGTGCCCAACAGTGGCTTTAAAAGCAATCAGTCGCCTGTCCTTCCAGTGCCAGGCGTCTGTTTATGACAAGATGGCAGGGTCTCGTACCCAGGTTTCTTTAGTCCTGGCAGTAGGGAGTGTTCTCACATTTAGAAATCAGAGTACAGAGGTAAAATGAATTTGCTAGTCGTTGCAGCGAGAGAACTAGAAAACGGTCTCCCTTACTGCCAGTCTTGTTATCCAGACTTTGCTTCTTTTTGTAGCCGAGCAAATCTTTTATTTTTTTTTTCATGTTAAATGCCTTCTTGTTAGGCTTGTACTCTGCTGAACGGCACAGGAGAAATTTTGAGAAAGAGTCACGATCTACTAAAGGAACTAATATACATAAGCCAGGAGCTAGGTTCTCGGATCAAAGTAATTATTTAGAGAAAAAAGTATCAGCATAAAACCCGTGACTGTTTACAATTATAGTAATCTTGAAATCTGAACGTCTTTTGGGGTCTTTCAGAATGCCTGAAATGCATGCAGGTGTAGAAATGATGCGTTTGAAATTACGGGGCTAGTGGTGTAGAAATGCAGAATCGGTTAGTATCTGTGAATCTTAGGGTGCTGTGCAAGAAAGAGTAACTCAAGTGGGGGGGGGAGGGAAGGGAATCCGTGATAGGAAAGTAGTGTCATCCTGCTCTTGCACAAAAAAAACCCCAAACAAATAACCCTTATAGATGAGCTCTTTTAGCATCTCAGCTGTCTTCGGTAGATGCTATGAGTACACAATATTATAGCTGATTGGGAGGATCCTTCTCACCCCGGTGGAAAACATGGTGTTTGTGAAGCTGCAGTTTTCTGCAGGCAAGTTCCAGTTTTACTGGAAAAGAGCTGACTTTTTGTGACCAGAAAATTAAAGTGATGGTTCATGGCTACCTGCCTTCAAGAACTCTGTCGATTCCATTTTCTGCTTACAGGGAGAAAGCAGAGTTAACGAAGTCTTTCCCGGAGAGACCTTAATCTTTCTTTTCTGGGTTTTGGTTCTGTTTTGTGTTTTGGGTTTTTTTTCCTTCTTTTTTTCCTCACTAAAGGAATTGCTTGGAATTTTTATTCCATAAAGTATACGACAGCTTTACTTCTTACCCTGAAACATAACTGAAGACTTTTTCATAGGACGAAAATTCCAGTATTTGGCCAGTCTGCATCAAAACTTCTGGAAACTTGGGACCAGATCTTTGGCTTGTACAAACTGGCTTGTTCCATTGTGTTTAGTCCACAGAGGATTTGGCCCTAGTTAATTAATGGTTCACCCGAGGTCATGCAGTGAGTTGAAATTTTTTTTTTTTTTTTTTTTGGTAGAGCTGGAAACCAAATCCAGAGCTGTTACTATTCAATCCTGTCATAGATCTTGAAGTTTACTGCACAACATTGTATTTTTCTTAGACGAGCTGGATTAATAAGAGCCAGAATCCATGAGACTCTGATTGCAACTTTTCTTAAAAATCATGTTCTGAAAAAGCTATTCAATTGTGAGCTTACTAGAAAAGAGAGTAAATATGTTGTAATTAGTGCATAGGTGACACTGACTACCGAGGGAGAGAGAGAGGCCTGAAAAACTGCTTTTGTTATTTAAACCTTTCTTTCAAAGTACAAAAGCATTTGATTGGCACTTCACTGATTTAATAGTCCATTTGTAATGCAGGAAGAACATTACAGAAGATTTCAGCATTATTTTAAATATCATCATTTAACCTGTAGGTGTTTTTTTGGTTTTTTTTTTTTTTTAAATCTTCATTTCTATCAGGAAAAGAACCCTTTCTGATAGCATGTAGAGTCTGTGACTAGTCAGTTGTTAAAGATATGGATGCATTGTCTTTTCCAAGATGAAATGGTTTATAATTTTAAAGCATGGCTTGTTTGTTGTGTAAGCACAGGAGGGAAAAAAAAAACAACCCAAAACTCCTCACCGAGGATTTCATGGTTGCTGTTACTACATTGCAATGTTAGGAATGGAATCCTAAGCCCCCTGCTTTAAAATCAGGGTTGCCAGCCTTCAGAGTAAAGAGGAGAGCAGTTTGGAGGCCCTGTGATGGTGATGCCAGATGCATGAGATACCAGCTAGCTCATTCAGTAATCTGCATGTACAGAGGTTGTCTTTCACCTGTACTTGCGTAAGGATGGTTTGTGAAGGTTGGTGACTTTTCCGTTTTACACACAGGGAAGATTAAAAGAAAAGAAACCCAGAGAGATTGGTATCCATATACCACTTCTACCTCCAAAAAACTTTCCCTTTCCCCTTTTCCCCTTTTCCCCCTTTCCCCCCACCCCCTTTTCTGATTTTGAGGGATAAAGATTTCATAAAGTTCGTGAGGGCATGTCTTTGCCTTCCAAATGTTTGGGGAGTGACTTCATTGCTAAAATAATTATGTGCTAGAAAGACCTGGAATTAAACGGCACTGAAATGACTTCCCAATGTCAAAGAGCAGTCAGTGACAGAGTTTGAACAGACTTTCTGCCTCCCAGGCCACAGCTGCACCTATTGGCTTCATTGTCCCATCCCTCCTACGCACTTGCATGCCTGGCATTGTTTTGGAAACACAGCAGAAACTTGATAATTCAAACTGATGACTCGGAGAGCCACTTGTGGAATTAATTTATCGGGTAAATTAGTGACTAGATATGTAGGCAGATCGGAAAAAAAAAAAAAGTGCTGTGTCATAGTGTATGATCTGTTACTTCAAACTGGTTTAATTGTCACTGCACTAATTGTGTATCGAAAATGTTTTCAAAGTCAAGTCTTAAAAGATCTCAGTATGGTTCTATCCTTCTTGTTTCAATTTATGAGGGGAACTGGGGTCTCAGTTTTTGAATGAGGAGTTATAATTTACGATTAGAAATGAATCCATAGCACCTATTTTATGGCAGAGGGCTTATAGAATGTCTTAAAGGTTAAAGCATAGCCCCAGTGTACTGTTCAGTGCTGTGGGTTGATTTGATTTCAACAGGACTGCCTGCCTACGACAAATAGGATTTGATCCTTGCTGGGTAACCTTGGTCAGATTCCAGGTGGCCCTCCAGACTTGCTATTTCCATCATGGTATTAGAAAACAGGTGTGTTCTTTTTGTTAAGCTCTCACAGGCCCTCAGTATTGTTTGGTCCAGTTTGTCACCTGAGGCTGTAGCTCCCTTCAAGCAAGGTGGGATTTTAGATTTGCTATTCGTTCCCCAATAATCTTGTGTATCGGGAAGGAAGAGGCTTTCCCTTAGCCAAGAAGGGACAGAACTTAGAAAGTTTAGCTCATTAAGATTCCAAAGTGACTGCAGATACTAAGGTAAAAGATGCTATGGGGGGAAAATAATTATTTTTAATTTGTTCAAAGTACAAAATTAATGTTAAGTGACCAGAATTCATCTGTAATTGCATACACAGTAGCCCAAGAAATCTTAGCAGCAGTTTAAGCTCTCTGAAGAGGCCAGCTATTACAGAAAGTGCATGAATCATTATGATCTTGAAAAACAAAACAAAATATCATGTGTCAGACTGTCAGCTTTTAGTGAACTTTGTTTACCCTTCCATAGTCATGCTGATCTGTGGTCTTGGGTATCAGAGCAATGAAACCAAACCAGAATTCAGTTCTTCATTTTTCATGAACACTATGTACTGAGTTGGATGAATTGGAGGGCTGGAGCACCTCTCCTATGAGGACAAACTGAAAGAGTTTGGGCTGTTCAGTCTGGAGAAGGGGAGGCTCCAAGGTGACCTTATTGTGACCTTCCACTATCTAAAGGGGGCCTACAAAAATGCTGGGGAGGGACTTTTTAGGCTATCAGGTAGTGACAGGACTAGGGGGAATGGAGCAAAGTTGGAGGTGGTGAGATTCAGACTGGATGTGAGGAGGAAGTTCTTCAGCATGAGAGTTGTGAGTCCCTGGAATGGGTTGCCCAGGGAGGTGGTTGAGGCCCCATTGCTGGAGGTGTTTAAGGCCAGTCTGGATGAGGTGCTGGCCAGCCTGATCTAGGGTAGGGTGTCCCTGCCCATGGCAGAGGGGTTGGAACTAGATGATCCTTGTGGCCCCTTCCAACCCTGACTGATTTTATGATTTCATGGTTCTATGCTGCCTTTCTGAAGTGAAAGAAAATAGTTTGCATTGATAAGTTTTCACAGAGATGGTTTTGGAAGGTGTGTTTTACTATGTGACCTGAGCAGTGTGAACAGAACAGAAAGCAGATTTCAAGATGTAGATTATTTACTGGTATTAGTAAATCTCAGTCGTTACTCTGATTTTCACATATATTCATGAAAGGTGTCTGAAGGAATACCAAAATGCAACACTTCGTAATCAGATTTTCTTGTAAAACCATAGAATGTTCTGAGGTTTGGTTTTTTTTTTTTTTGAGTAAGAAAAGAAGAATTATTCATGTTCTGAGGTTTGGTTTTTTTCTTTTTTTCTTTTTCTTTTTTTTCTTTTTTTTTTTTTTTTCATCAAGTTTGAGGCCCAGTTATTGCTTATATTTTTGTGGAGACATACTGAAGGCTGAGTCCTTGTTTACTGGTTTTGGTTCCTGGCTTAAGACTTGGCGCTTCTGAAGCTCTCTGCTTTGCCACGAATGGCGTATTTGACTTTAGGGAAAATTCTCAGTCTTTGTTTCCTATCTGTGTAACTGCAATTACGCCATGTGCTGTCATCACAAATATTTGTGAAGGTATGTACACAGAGAGTTCTGAAATGCTGCTGTTATGGTTATATATATAATGTCAAGTAATAATTTCAAATGGAAGGTGCTAATTATTCGATTGGCTATTTGACTTGCCAATAAAATGCCTATGTCAGTAGCTTTATAAACTTTGGTGTAGTTATCCTGGGTTTGCATCAGAAAACAGAACGTGGCTTAGACATGAATTTCCTCTTTGGAATAACTGAAGTGACATCAGTGGAATTATACAGGAATGACTTTTGGCTTTGATACTACTGAAAGACAGAGCTGTGTGAGGGCTTCGGCCTCAAACAGAGTGAGCTGTATTAGTAGTACACAAGTTCAAAACTTCTTTGGAATTGTAGTATCCTCTTTACCATTTTAAGTTTTCAAGTACTGCAGCTAGCAAGTAGTGTTTCTGGAAGAACTTGCAAGATTCAAAAATGTGCATGTCTCACACCCAATACTAATTATACACACAAAGTTCTTAATTCTCCCTATGACCTTTACCACATCCATTTTACTAAATCTCAAGAATTTACAACTTTCAGAGCATTTTTGTGACAAGCCATGGTCAGAAATCTAGGCTGATTTTCTTATATGTAACACTTTCTATTTCCAGACATTGTAAATATTTGCCTTCAGAAAAATCTTTGTGTGGTGTTTACCCACATCACTTTATGGAAGATTAAGAAAGAAAACATTTGCTGCTTCAGAATGTGTTGATAATTTTTAACTGCTTATATTTTTCCATGTATCTTTTGAGAGACATGCACCCCACACGCTCCCCACCCCAGGCTTTATTTTCACCACAGCGCTCCTAGTTCGGTTCATTTCCCTCTCCCATTGATGCTAGTTCTAAGTTGAAGTTGTTAAGCATTGCTTAACCTCAAATTAGATAGTGAACACCCTGAAAACTCATTCAGAAGTTATGGCTTTAGTGAGAGAAGGGCAAAGGTTTTTGCAATGGATTTGGAGAACCTGAAGTTTAGCGTTTGGGCCACTAGAAAAGTTGTGATTCTTCAATATTTTTGAGTGCAACAGAATGAAAATAGGGATTGAAATAGCAGGTGCGGCTATTGTTCCGTAGGAGCAGCAGTATCTGTTTTGCTAAGCAATTTCCTGTTTCATAGCTGTAGAGTAAATAAATAAAATCTTTGTGCTGCATAGTTGACAATTTAAAGGTTGGGTCCAATTTGTCTCCAAAACATTTGTAGGACTTCTCCCCCATTGTGGTAGTGTATGAATAACACCCACTGAACTCAAATGTGAGGATTTTTTTTTTTCATCATGTGGCTGAAAAGAAGAGTCTCTATTTATAGCATTCAAACATTGGCAGGTGCAAGACTGGTGAGAAACTTTAGTCTCACACATACAAACTAGATGTTTAGAAGAGTCTTCTACGTGGTGGTAGCTGCTCTTAGCTGGGCTGCTAGAATCAACAGTGTTGATCAGTGGCTGTCTTCTTGCTGAGATCAATCAGCTTGCATTTCCAGGAGGGTGTGTAATGAAGAAGGGCCTGATGGTGCTGATTGCAGTAATATACTTAGCTATGGCAGCTTTAGCTATTATTTATAGAAGTGCTAATTATATCAATAGAAATAGCAATATTAATACTGTTAAGTGTCAGAATCCACGCTTGACAGCATGAACTAAACACAGCTACTGTGAAACAAAGCAGCCAGCTTGTCTCCCTTGTCAAACCACCAATATGCATTTCAGGAAGAGCACACACCCACCTTAATTTCTTGGGGTCTCACCATTTTTGCTCATCTTGTTATATCACTATCATTTCAAGCTGAAAACTCACCAAGACCGGCTGTTCCCATGAAATGCAGACTATTCAAAGGCAGTCTGGAAAATTCAAACTGTGACTAAAAGTGTAACAGTGGATTCCTGTTTAAAGCTGTCATCCTGCAATGCTGGAAACTGAAAAGTGTCTCAAAGTTCAGAATCTGACCCAAACTTTTTTTTTTGAGTCTGCATTCTACTACTTGTTTACAAAATAGTTGGTGAAAACTCGCATAGATTTCAATGCCCACAGTTACGTGCAAACTACGTTATAACCAACCTTAATTGGCATCTTTTAAAGGGCAGAAATCATATTGCCCAAAAATAAACAAAACTAAAAGAAAACAAGAGCATATTGAGACTCACTTTCTGTCTGCTTTTTTAACATTTAAAATGTGCCTGATTTCCTGTCACGGCTCTTGTTACTTCTGCCTACCTCTTATGACAGTGTTTTGGACTGACTTCCCACAGGAGCTTACAAATCAAGCAGGTTAATGTCTTCATTAAAACTGAATAACAGTTTACTTTGGGAAAAAAACATCTTAAATATTTCAGGATATTGAACACCAAACTACTATTAAGCTTTAACTAATGCATTTACTTTGCTGACACTTGCTCTCCGATGGGACGTGTAGCTCAAGTTAATGTCACTAGAAGTGATTTTTTAAGACTTCACGAGGAAGTGTTTCCAACCCCTTCTAGATGATTTTACTCTAATTCTATCACTCTGTACTTGAGAAGAAGTTTTAAATAAGTTATTTCAGCAACTTGCCATCCATATTTTGGGAATGTACTGGGTATAAATGTCTCCTTTAGAGTTTTAAATAATCCCTTCTATGTCCTAGATACATGTGGTACACTGTGTAAAGAAAGCGACAGTCTGTTGGCCTCCGGACATGCGAAGAATGTCCTTAGCATACTTTGCCTTTGGGAGGAAAATGCAAGGATTGTCACAAACAGAAAAAGTTGGGGGGTTGTCACCCGCAATTGTAAACCTAACTTAAAACGTGACTGGTTTAGTAGATCAGTGGAGTAGAAATAGTGGCACGTGGCCAGTAGGTCAAGGGTTCTCAGTTGGCAAATGGTGGTTTTCTGTGTGGGCTGCTGTCACTGCAGAACCGTGTGCTGGTATCTTCCTCACTCTCTGCAGTGGTGCCATGTGGGACACAGGGGCATCCTATCTGTAATAGGAATGGGGTTTCTCTGGGTTTCTTTTGTTCATGTTGCAATGTGAATTCTGTTGGTGTAATTTGCTTTATCAGCTTTTTTGGTTTTGCTGGCTCTTTTTTTTTTAATTTTATTTTGACCTCTTCATTTGGCAATCCTACAGTTTACTTATCTGTTATGAGACCCACGTCAGACTGTGATGTGTCATTCTGGATTCAACTGCAGCAGCATCCCAGTAGATGATGCAATCAAACAGCATTCCTACACTGGCACATTTAGACCAATCCCATTGAAGTTTGTCAGTTTATCCAGATTAAAAGCCAGTTTCAGTTCTATGCTGTAATAATGCTGATATTTTCTCACAACCCTTCCCATGCTGGAACTCTTCTGACATCTCTTTAAACTCTGTAAACAGGTGATCTGTGAGTAAATCCCTCCGAGGAGTTACAAACTTCCTTGAATTATTTACATCTACTGTAGGAATGCTATCTTGTATTGCATCAGCACAGGGATGATTTCACAGACACATACAAACTGGACGATGCAGAAAGAAATGGAGGATGTGCCTAGCACATAAAGATATGCATTAAGGCTATTATTATATAGAAAAAAAACTTAATTCCTATTGTAATGCTGCCGGCTTTAGCTAAGTTAACTTGAGGGGGGGGAAATTGTCCAGAAAACTTCTGTGCTTGGTTATAGTCATGGAAAGATCATTGTGGAAGATGAATGGCTTAGAGAATAATTTATGCAGTGGGACAAAATTAAAAAACCTAGTTGAACCACTAGTGGGTATCTGAAAGACATCCTTGCTCAGTGGTGATGTTCTGGAATATGATGAACCCGATCCTCATCTAATTTGGCAAGCTCGGTAATTCTTGGTAAAGAAGTGGGTAATTAATGATTCGTGCATGGAATATTTATTGGCTTTTGTCTTTACTGATGTTCATACCACGTTTTAAGTTCGCTAGAGTAGAAAAAACAATTGCCAGTTCTATTTGTGTAATTCTGTGGGTCACTCCACTTTTTGAATAAACAAATACAGATCAATATTTCCTCGAGTTTACTTGTCATGCACATTTATTCATTATCTTGTCATTCTTGCCCTTTAAATGGTTCCACTTGTCACATTTTGGAGAATTTTACATTTGTGGTTTGAAAATAAATGTTGTGACTTGCAAGATAAATAAGACAGAATTAGTTTTGTTACCAGAGCAGATGAGTACTTAGAATCATAGAATNGCTGAAGAGCCCCAACTCTCAGTCCGTCCTCATAGGAGAGCTGCTCCAGCCCTCTGCTCATCTTTGTGGCCCTCCTCTGGACCTGCTCCAACACTTCAATGTCCTTCCTGTGCTGGGGGCTCCAGAACTGCACACAGTACTCCAGATGACTTGTACTCTGATGGTGCAGAAACATACTCAAGGTCACAGCTTGCTTCTGAAAGGCCTCAAAGGCATTTGTTTAGGCTTCACTTTTTTTTTTNTTTTTTTTTTTTTTTTTTTTTTTTTTTTTTTTTTTTTTTTTTTTTTTTTTTTTTTACCAGTAAGATGTAATGTTTCAAAGAGTATAGACTTAAATGCGCAGGTTGGCTTAAAGTGAAGTTACCAGAAATCAGCGGTCAAGATGTAGAGGGTTAAACCTCCTCATTTTCAATGAATGGATCATCTTCTTGGTGCCATTTAGGAGACATTTACCCCATCTTGCTTTCCTGTGCCTGTTCTGTGGGTGCGATTCTCTGGAGCTTTTTACCAATGCAGTATGGCTTATGGAAAGCATAATAATCTGGGGTTAGGGAAAACAATTGAAACCAATACTCTCCAGATTCCTAATTAGTATTACCATGATTTGCATTTATGTATCCTAACAGAAACTGGAAGCCCCAGATGAGACCAATGCCCTGTCCACTGGTGTGGTGTCTTTTACAACAGAGGAGCTGTCTCAGCAAGCTTGTAGTTAAATAGACAAATCGGGCAACATGTGAGGGAAACAAAGTATTACCATTCCTGCTACAGTGGTTGCAGACCAAGACACAAAAAGATTGTGATAATCCAGGGGAAGAGGGGTTTTCAGAGGCAACTAACTCCCACTAAAGCAAGCATGGGAGTGATGTGCCAACCTGCCATTTGTGCCTTTGAAAATTACCCCAGGGAGTCTATTGTAGAGCCAAGCACTGAACTCTGATCTTCGGTCCCCCACCAGACAACCAATCCTTTCTTATTTAAGTGTTTTTAATTGAAAAACACCATCTGAACAGTGCCTGTAAAGAATTACTTTTCCTCAGAACCTCCAAATACAAAATGATGTGCTGCAGCAGTAAATTAACCAGCGATCAAAATAAAAACCACACTCTTGTTATGAAAACCAGAACTGGTGGGTAAATACTGTGAATTTATGACTCCACTAAAAAAAAAAAAAAAAAAAAAAAAAAAAAAAAAAAAACAAAAAAAAAAAAAAAAAAAAAAAAAAAAAAAAAAAAAAACCCACGAAACTTACTCTGCCGAATGTTAATACTTTCAGAACTAAAGATTTTTGATTTAATTATTAAACTTCTAAACAGACTTTACATGCAAAAGCTACAAATTGTTTGGAAAAAAACAAGCAGCCATTCACCCCTTGCTTTTCTGCAGGCACTATTTATATCTGTGTTGGTGTTTGTTTCAGAGAAGAGAATAAAACTGAAGCCCATGTGACCCTATCTTACTCTCCCCGAACAGTAGTAACGCTCTTCCTTTTTTATAGAGTTATATCTATGTTAGCTCAAAGGTTTCTCAGCACTTCATGAGGAGGTAGACCCTCTTCCCATTTTTCAGTTTGGGAGACAACGGCAGAACCCGAGGTTATACTATGTCCAGGAAAATTCTTAGTCACATTGCGCTGCTGGAGTGACCCATGTTTGGGCCACTCTAACATGTCCCCTAATAATATTTTACAAGCCTGAGCCATCTGTGTGTGATGAGATCAGAAGTAAGGAAGCCAAGAGAATTTTAGCTTGCAGAATTGTAAAACTACAAAGAAATCCTATGGCATCAACAAAGGAAGCTCAGACAAATATTCACACTGTGCTCCTCTGGATGATTTTAATTGGAGACTGTTTGTTCTTGTAAAGTTGTCAGTGTTTATTCTTTCTGTTGCACACCTAATTGTTACTGACAGTATTGTAAGCTTTGCATACATTATTAGTAGACTCCAAAATGGCTAATTCCCTATTTTGTGAAAATAAGTAGATGCTATTTTTGCCGCACCTCTTTGTGCACTTGTAGGGGCAGCCAATCTTTTTTGACTCCTAATGGCTTACCTTACCTTCCCCTCACAAACTCACACGTGTTCAGACATACCCCAAACAAGAACACCCCCCCAAGAATTCTCTATCCAGTTCTGACCCATGGAGATCTTGCCAAGCATGGGCATCAGAGATACTGGTTACTCAGATGGGCTCATTACTCACATCTTCCTGCTTTTATTTGTTTTAAGAAATGCTTCACAAAAGCAAGTAAATACAAAGGATAGGCTTTTCAGAAGCTTGCAGCGTTAGTCTAGCTCTTCTCTCTTTGAAGAAAACTGTGACTTGACTTGACTGGAGATGGATTTAAGCCAACATTGAACATTTTCAACACTTTCAGTCATAGCCTCTTCCCCAAGGAATGTATAATCTTAATGAAAAAGATTAATTGATTAATACTGAAGCTGACCAATGGATATATGAATCTTCAGCTCTCTAGAACAGCTCTGATTTTCGGAACAAAATCACTTGCATTTTTGTTTTGGTTACTGTGGATTAAATTCTATTAGAGTTTATCCCAGTTTGTTTTATTAGAAAATTGTATTTATTTGACTGTGATATGCTACCAAAAGTTCATAGAATCACAGAATCAACCAGGTTAGAAGAGATCCCCAAGATCATCCAGTCCAACCTATCACCCATCCCTAGCCAATCAACGAGATCATGGCACTAACTGCCTCATCCAGTCTTTTCTTTAGTTTCTTTATTTCCATAAATATTGTTGTGTTTATTTTGGAAGGGTGGTTACTTAAGGAAAAAAAAAAGAAAACAACAACAAAAAACCCACAACCAAAATAAAAAACAAAACAAACCCCAAACAACCAAAGTAATATATTGGTTATTTCCTATATCTAGTTTTCTCTTGTAATCGGTGTATATGATTTTCCCATAGTGCCAATTAAAATAAGAATGGAGTGAGGAGAGAGAGACATTAGGATCTATTTTCAGGATGGCATATCAGACCACACGCACTTATGGGGTAGAGTAGATTTGTTATTTTGGGCAGTACTGTGGAACTTATGAGAAGCTTTCTTTTTTTATACAAAGTTAGTTCAGAGTAGATTAAAGTTTATTTCAAACTCAGCATATTTGACCTCAAGCATCATAAGAGTCATGCAGAATTGGCTCACGCTATTAAATTCCTGCAGCGAACTCCATAATAATGATTAATTTCTTTCATAAACTCTCTTCATAATTAATACAGGTTTCATTGTGGGCACTGCTATTCTCATATTGATTATCTCTACAATTTAGACTGGTCTCGTAAAATGATGTCTTTGTTTACTCTGATGACCAGACGTTTATTTTACTTGGATAACTCTCATCATTTGAGAACTGAGCTGGGGATAATGCTACCATAGAAATTACAAATATTTCAGAGCTGTTTCATACAAAAGCAGGGATAAGTTTTTGGCACCTGAGATTAATAATACTTTGGTGTTCTCTGATGCCTCTCATTTGAGAATTGGAGTTCTTTATGAATATCAATTAATTAAGCTTTAAGACACCCTCCTGAAATGGGGAAGCATTAGTAGCCTCTTGCATTGATGGATAAACTGAGATTTAGAGATGCTGACTGACTTGACTTAGTCAAAGTCACCTGCCAACTTCTTGTGAATATAACCCACATTTGTTTTTCACTAATCTTGTCCTTCAGTTGTGAGGAGTTTCTTTGTCCTGGCATGATAATTTTTGATATGGCACAGTTGTTTTTTGCAAAATGTGCTTTAAAAAAAATTATAATGGCTGAGGGTGCTTTAGCTGCTTGAGCAAATATGGACTTTTCTTGTTGCTTGTTTCATCTCAAAAATAATTTATTTCCAAGATTCTCTCATACGCTGCAATTAAATCAGTAAACTTTAAAGACTCTTAATATATATTTTTTTTTTGGGGGGGGGGTAGAAAAAGGAGGAGATTTTCATATTTCTGACAGGCTTCAGGAGAAGCAGCTTTAGTGAGAAAAGTAGAAAATAGTGAATAATGAGACTGAGATTTGGGCATACTGAAGAGCCACAAACCAGATTTTGTAACATTACTCTGTACACTGTGTACAATGCCATGGAGCAGGTGAATCTCTTGGTCAGTTCTCTGTAGTAACAATATAAATTCACTTTCTTACAATATTTTAAAAGCCTTCTTCTTTATATAGCTCTGATCCAGAGAGATCTAAAGAATGGGGGGGTGTATGCTTTGTTTAGTTTCATTGCCCAGACTCTGAAGAGTCCCAAGTCCCGTGGGAGCTGCTGAGCAATTTTGTTTTGTTAAACTCAGAGGGTGCTGCTGGGTGAAGTTGCAGTGACTGGCAGAAGCCTTGGAGACAAACAGGAATTCCATTTTTCAAGCTGAATTCAGCTGTCCTGCAGTTGCCAAATCTACAGGCAGGGAGATGTGTATGTAACAAGCAGCACGTATATCTGTATTATTACTTGCAGTACAGCATCCCCCATGCCTGAGGACAGTAAGTGCAACTGAGGACAGAGTGGAGTTTATGAGAGTACCTCACATGTTGAGATGCTTTATAGTCCCCCCTGTGAATAGCCTAGCAAAAACCATATGTGAAATATAAATATGCTGGGACTTAAAAATGGATCTGTATTCCAGCCTTTTAAGTTAATTTTGTAACATGCTGCATCTGAGGGCATAATGTGTGTCGTATCCAATGCTAGCTGAGTAGTGCAGGGCTTAATAAATGCAGCATGTACTGGTGACACTAGAGGGTCTAATGGAAGATGTGAAAGAAGAACAAGATGATGGTGGAAATATCACATTTTACTGAAAGATTAAATCCAGTTTGAACCAACTGGCTGCTTGCTTCCTTTGGTCCGAATGCAACAATGAACTCCTGTTGTCATGCTGAGTCAGTTGGCAGTGACTCGCTTTACCAGTCTCAGAATTGTCCAGCATTTCATTAGAACTATATTACACAATGGGTTTTCCTTCCCCCCCCCGCTTTTTTTTCCCCAATACATTTCTAATATTAATAGGCATGTAAATAATTTGATGTTAACATTTCCTAATTACCTTTTACTTTTTAAATGATAAGATTAGTAATCATACAACTTCTTGAAGAGGGAAATATAGTAATCCCAAATCTGACTTGAAATTCTAAAGTATAACCTTTCTTAGTTAAAAATAAGTTAAAGCCTTTTGTTACTTTCCACAGGATATTGGCATAGCTAACATATGCTCACAATTGTTCAGCTGAGGTATGTTGTTCTCTGTTGGGTGTGGAGAGAGAATTCGTATGTGGAAACAGCAGCCAACATGTCAGAGCTGAATTTTTCTCTCTGACCTGACTATTTTTCGGTTGTTTCTGCAAAAGCCTCTCAGAGAAAACAGACAAATGTAGCATTTTACCCACTGAGACATCCACATGCATGTGATACAATTTAGTTTGTGGGTGTATTTATTCCTTAAACACAAAAAGGCATATTATCTGAAATGTAAAATGTGTGATTTTGTAATTAAAAAGTAAGAAAATCCTCACAGTCTCTGTGGGGAAAAAAGAAGTTAACACTGTGAGGCTTTATGTCTAACTTTGATTTTAGCACCTTTCCATTACGCAGTTGCAATCAAAGTGATATGAATAAACTAAAAACATATAAAATGTGATGCTGAGTTGGCTGGACAGCAATGCATCTGTTCTAAAACCCAGCAGTTCTAACTTCAGCCATCGTGTCTGCCCTAATTCAACATCTGTATTTTCCACCTGTGTGACTGAATTGCTTTCAGACAAATCCATTTTGTAATTACATGTTTAAAGCAAAAATACGAAACTTCAGGTTTTAATCTTAGAAGATTTGAGATCTCTGGAATATGTTCTGTGCCTGTCCCAACCTTGACATCCTATCCTGTGTTTAATCCCATCTGTCTGTGTTTGGAATCAGTCCTGGTGGCTATAAAATGGAAAGCTTCCCAGTGTCTTTGAAGAATTTTGTTATTTTGTTCTTCAGTGGTTTTAGTTCTTTGTTGTAAATTAGATCAAACCACATTTCCACTGAGGCTGTAACGGTAGTGTCATCAGCCTGTAATCTGTCAAGTCCCTCTGAAACCTCCTTCAACTGCTTTTGTGAATTTAGTACCTCTCCACAAAGTTCCTCGCAGAGTAAAATGTGTGCTTTTCTTGATCAAAGTCCTTGTTCTCACTGCGAATTTCAAGACACTTGTTGCTGCAAACATAGAGGCAAATGTTCCTGAGGAGGAACCACTATGTGTCTCTGGGAAGCAGGGACATGTCTTCCTTTTTAACTCAAGTTATCACTCTGGTAATAACAGTTATTTTTTTTAAGATTTACAGTACAGTTTTGGGAAAGTTTGGTTGCTTTTTCACTCAGTGTGGTTGAAATACAGCACTGAGCAGCCAAGTATCAGAGGCAGAAGAAATAATTTTAAATGTTCTTTCAATTTTGGTTTTGTTGTCTAACCAAATAGTAAAGGCGTCTTTTTCATGTTTTCCTTTTTGTTACTGGATGGTGTCTCTGGGAACACTGCACCCATGTTTCACAGGTTTCATTCAGATACGGATTTAATAGCAGCTTACAAGCACATGCATTTCATTGTCTGTATGCTTGTGGCCATTAGGATGTTATTTGTCATGTTCAGCTGGCCAACTTGCACTGTTCAATGCTGTTACTTTTATTTTTACTCCTGTTTCTTTGGTGATGCTTGTAGTGGACAGGTGAATTTACAAATCTCTAAGATAAACGTTTCAATGATTGCTCTCAATTGCTCATTATGTCTTCCATTGAAAACAATGCCATTCAGGTAAAATAAGGTTGCATCTGTCTTGTTAAGCAGAGATTTTCTTTATAGTGTAATCAACTAGTAAGCTTATTTCTGGGTCTTCAAGACACAAAGGTGTCTAATGTTGAAGAACCTCTAGGAGATTTGGAATACAGATTGCAGCTACGTTTAATAATGATAATGATAGCACTAAACCCACCTCACTTTCAGGATCATCAAACTCATCAAAGTTCTGCTTCAGCAGTTTCTCTTAAAAGAACACCGTGTCTTGAAGGGGCTACAGAAGCATATTGTCCACGCTGAGATAGATGTGAATTCATCCTGCCTAGTTCTTGAACAAATTTTGACAAGTCCTGTTCTATACTATTAAATGTTGAGTATATTACTTTGGTACACACATACACTTGGTTCCTGTTGCTTTCTTCAACTTCTCTTGAAGTTAAATAAATGAATATTCTTATATGTGTTAACCATTAAGCTTATTAAGCTCCAGTTTGTAACACTATTATCTTTAATATGAACAGTAGAGCAAAAAACCTGCTGTCTGGATTTCACAATTAGGATTGAAAACCTGAGCGAGATATCCTAATAACAAGGGTTTAACAAAAGCTAGCTACTCAGGCTACTTAATGGCAGTCTGGAGATGTTAAAAAATATTGTAAGCTCATGTTCAAAACTAGTTTCATTTATTACTTTCTTTTTAGCATTTGATGACAAACGATTCAGTCAGCTAGCAACATCTCTCTCATCTGGCCCTGAAAGCATTGCTTATTCCCCATGTAAGTGGTAGGCAAAAGGGTAAATTTTTTTGCTGTCTTTTGCAAGGGACAGAAATCATTGTACTCTTGCAACTTTCCTATTAAGTTTTAGGATATTTAAATGCTTCATTTGCAGATTGAAATTAAAGCCTAATTTTTCAAGCATCATATATTCCTATTTTTTGTTACCGTCATGTAAATTTTTCTGAGTTGTGGATCCTAAATAGGCAGCACTCACAGGAAAACTGCCATGGGATTGTTCCTGTGTCTGATGTTACAAATACAGGTATCACGACTCTTGGCTAAACTAGATATAAGCAACAGCAGTAAAATGTAATAACATCTCCCTTGGGGCCATTGTGTAGGGATGAGGAGAGTTCTACTATAATTCATGTGACTGTAGATTCAGGCCTGATGTCTTGGGTCAGATTTATTTCTGTTTTTTCAAGTCCCCTGTAAATTTGAATCTTGGGCCTATATCTCATCAATCACATTCACGTGAGTTTTGCTTTGGTGTATAAATGGGAGGGTGTGAAAGGCCCTTTTTTACAGAGGTAAAAGCAAGCATTCCTCTGCTTTCATCTGCTGAAAAAGGAGAAAAATGCTAATTTACCAATACCTTATGGTATTTCTCATGTATTTCTCAATGGCATATTTGGTGATCCTTTATTGGTTTGGAGTTTTTTCCTTGCTTTTCATTTTTTTCAGTCTGTCATGGTTGAAAGGTAGTATTTTGAGGTCCCTTCCAGGCCCTGACATTCTATGATTCTATGATATGTCTATAGGCCAACACTGCTCTCTCTGCATGGTCTTAAATGTAGTGCTGTAATTATTCGTTGATGTTTTCTCAAAGGTGGTGGTACACATACTGTTTTGAGAGTTAGAAGGACTTACCAGGTACTTTGAGAAGTCCCAAGGTGGTTTCTGTGGGTTGAGAGCCTGGCTACAGCAGGAGAATTTATGGGATGACAACCATCCCAAACAGTGTTGTCTGGGAATTTTGGGTTTTTTTTTTTAATTGAATGGACTTCAGTTCAAACTGAAATCCATGAAGTCAGAGCTGCTTGTAGCTACTTCTGAAACACTGAAGGGCTTCCTGGCCATTTAGTTGTGATAATGGAGTAATTCAAGTTAGAACGTTTTACTTACAGCTTTATGGGCTGCCTTTGCCACAATTTTCAATGTGCTTCCTAGTCTTTAATCTGCACTTCTTTTAGCTTTTACTCTTGTATGGAAGTTTTTTATACTTGTGAAGGGGAGCGAGATAAATTTATGCACTTTTCCCTTATTCCCTGTTTTTCTTGTCTGTACCTTAATGGCATTCACTTTTTGATCAGTTCCATCAATTTTAATTTGAAATGTTTTTTAAGTCTTCTCTTGGGATAAAAAGATGTTTTCATGTAATCTGTTTCTTGGGCCCCAATGGTAAAAGGGCTGTGTGTGGGAATTTGGACATCTATTTTCTGTTAAAATGAATGGAATGTAGTGTTGGTATCTTGCAGGGATTTGAACACCTTTGAGATATTGAGAAGCAAATATTTTTGTTCCAGGGATCTCTTGCTGTAGATAGGGATAGGTAATCTTCAGCTTTGAGGCCTGTAGCTAGTGCTGAGAGCCTGTAAGTAAACTTTTTTTGTTTCATTTGTCTTGCATGTAACTTTTCTTTTCTTGGAGCGATAGCCTGTAAAGTAACCTCAGAAACCCTCATTAAGTACCTACCACTGAAAACTCATAGAAATTGTGCTGGTGTAGCTTCTCCAGAAAATGATATAATTTATGTCCTTCATATTTTGAGGCAGGAATTAGGCTGAGCTGACTTTTAGCAATATGGCAGAATTATTATTTTTTTTTTCCCTAGTGGTTGACTTATTGTACTCCAAAAGTACAGCTTTAATTTAGGAAGCAAAAAGTTTGACCGTGAGGTTCTAATCAAAGATTTTGCTAGATGCGAGCTGACACTTGGTTGTTTGCAGTGAATCACCTAATACAAGAAGCCTTGGATGTTTGTAGCAGTGCTGACTCTAAAGACCATTGACGTTCATTTAGATGTTAAAAGTATCTGCTGTTCTACTGGTTTGGTTGGGGGTTTGTTTGTTTGGTTTTGTTTTGTTTCCAGGAACAAGGCAGGAAAGAAAAGAGGTAATCTGGTTATGGGAACCTTGAGGACTGTTGTCACATTCTGATATCTCAAGCCCAGACTAGTGTTCAGATTGAAACAGCAATTTGGGAGACTAATGCCCTATAAATTTTCTTCATTATAACCCTGTGACTACCTTTCTCATACCTGTTTTTAAATCGTGAATTATTATCAGCACTAGAGGGATGCATGGGCTGGATGTGGTACCTGAACAGGTAGTCCCAACTTTCGTGCCTGAGAATAGATGCATTGTACCAGGCAGCCATTAACAGGGCACTCCCAGTTCCCATACACCCCGCACCCCCCCATAAACCCATATCTGATAATCCCCAGTGAATTTTTATGTTGTGTTGTAGCTTTACTATATGAATCCTGAGCAATTCTGGGCTGAAACTCGGTTTTACTTACTCAGTTGGATGAATGAACGATGTGTAGCTTGATATTTATGTGGGATGTCTATCAGACATAATTTTTGTCTCTTGCTTGGTGCCTCACCCAAAACGGTCTGCTGAAGTTCATCAAGACGTTTCATTTGGCTGTATTGATAGTACCTTTGTTTCTGCAACAGAAAGCTTTAAGGTATACTGGCATTTATGATTCTAACATCTGTGATGTTATCACAGCGTGGGGAAAAACAAATGTCGATTCATTCCAAGATCACAACAGAGAGTACTTAAGTCATATTTGTATCCTGATTCCTAACTGATATTTTGTTGGCTTCAGAACAACTCAACAAATGGAACAGTAGGACGGCAAAGTACTAGTAAATATAAAGTTATCTTTATTCCAACTTCTGTTTATTTTGTTGATTTTTTTTTTCATTGCATACTATCTAATGGTTTCACAATGTGACCTCTGATTTTGAAACAAAACAAATTAAACGTTAGGTAGTACTGATTAGTGCAGTATTAACATTTCTTCTTTTTTTACTCTAAATGTTCTCCTCACAAACTTAATGATGCCTAATTGCACAGATATTACAAAGGAGATCTCTCATTGCATAATCATAGACCATCTTGGTAGCAAACCCAAATATTACAGTCCTGGCTAGTACCTGTAAAGGAAGTCATAGAAAAGAAACCCTTTCCCCATAAAATAATATCTAGTTTGGGCTCATTGCAAAAACTGTCTGAAGAGTAGCATTGAAGTTAGTACACTTTGTTTCCATTTTATCATCTTGGAAATATTAGGTCACCTTCTTCTCTATGTTCTAGTTTTGTAGTGAAAGACTCTTTTGTTCAAACACAGGCAACAGAAGCGTTGTTTGTCTATAGGATACCCAAGTTCATTTCTGTCAGGCTGACACCACGAAACACCTCAACAGGTCTTCTAGTTTTTTTGATAGGGATGACTGTTCTTGTGTAAAATAAAACCTGAGGCTTAACTTTCAGTTAACATAACTTTTCGCTTTTAGTTTCTATGGCTTTAAATAATGAACTCTTTCATCTTTTGATTACAAAATTAATTTCACTTAATATTTCAAGAAAAGAAATGCACCTCTAAAAGTATCCTTTAAAACAGCTAAGCAAACAGTGTTCAGATTATTTTAAAAAAAAATTCTCCTTTAGGCTAAAACTGAAGGACTAATTGGAACTAGTCTTGTCTAGTTTTTGTAAGAGAATGTGCTTTACTTGAAGTAAAAAAAAAATATTCAGACCAGAACATTCCTTTTCTTTGTCACAAAGAGTACATTTAGATTTTATTTTTCAAAAACATCTTTAACCAAATGTTTCAAAGATAATGAATCCTGCCCACCTACACACAAAACTAATCCCCTCAAGGTGGTCTACAGATAATCAAGGTTTGTGAAAGTGAAACTTATTATACTTAATTTTGGTAGTGTTAGTGCTAGTAAAATGGTTATATCTTAACTGGTGGTTCCTGTGTGTTTGATACACGGGTGAACAGTTAATTTTTTTTCTTGAAGCCATGGCTCAGACTGACAAGTATAAGCCTTTCATGTTTCTTTACTCCATGGTCTCTGTAATATTTAGTTTGCCCCTGAAACAGAATCAGGAAGTTGTATATACTCACATGTGAGAGTCATTTGGCCTAAGCACTGCGAGTCCCTATGCCTGATATTTTGTATTAGCTGTGGGATTTGTGGGGCATGTGTGTCCAGAAACGCCAAGAATGAGGATGTAGCAGGAATTGGAGGCTGGGGTTTAGGCTGGGGCTTAGGGTGAAATTTTGTGCGGAGCTGCTTCAAAGTGTGATAGAAGACACGCAGCTGTGAGAAGTTATTCAGCTTTTTCAGTAACTTACAACTCCAGTCTGCATGGTAAGTGTAGTTTTCCCTCTTGCCTAGTGTGGTGGGTTAGGAAGTTCCCCCCACACACACACTATTGGAATTTACCAGACTAGCTCCGATGGCTTGGAAGTAAGATGAAACTATATTTGCAGCAAAGCAAAATTTACAAGCATATATACACAATATATTTACAAGTATTTACAATTATATACGAAGTAGAAATAATACAGAAATCCAAACTCCCAGACAAAGGAAACTGCCCAAAAGGGGCTCAGAGCTACCCCTCCTTTCTCCCTTTACTTTCCCAGACAGGCAAACAAAACCAAAAGCTAGCAAAGCTTACATTGTTATTTGTAGCCAAGGTTAGTGGAGAGATTAGAGTGGAGTGAAGAGGAAGCAAGTATCACAGTATCACAGTATCACAGTATAAGTAAGGTTGGAAGAGACCTCAAAGATCATCAAGTCCAACCCATTACCACAGACCTCAAGACTAGACCATGGCACCAAGTGCCACATCCAAACGTGCCTGATACAGACTTCAATCATTTTATTTTATTTTCACGACCAATGATCTAATTTCTCTCATTAAAATATTCTAATTAGCCTCAAACCAGCACACTTAGAATGCTAGAAAAATCTTATACAGAAACTTTCACACAGTGCTTGTAGTTGGGGAAAATTATCTTACGTCAACCAAAGGAATTTCATGGTGAAGTTTTAAAGGAATAATGGCACTTAATGTTGCTCCTTTCAAATACTACCACATTATAGTACATGCTGTGATTTATTTATTTAATCACGTGTTGGTCATACAGCTTTAGCTTTAAGAAAATAAATAAAGACATTTCCAGTTTTGATAATTGTATAGAAAATGTTTTAAAGTACTTGGGAGTGTAACAGAGATTTTAGAAAACATTTCGTGCCTTTTAGGACAATCAGGTAACTTTTAGAGCCTACTCAAGATTTTTTTTTGGATGTTTGAAGATTCAATACTGGCTGTTTCCTGTAGAGGTGTTTCTTGTCCACTTCATGTATAGCAAAACATATAAAAGTTAAAGTATGGAATTTTTGTCTTTGTACATCAGATACACTTATATTGCATTTTTGTTTTTATTCTTTCCAGAAGTAGCTATTCATTTAGGGGGCCATACACTCAGGTTTTATACTCTAAACTAGAAGATAATTACTTCTTGATGGGAAAGCATTTTTGAAAACGCTGACATAAATATTTTCTAGGTAGAATGGATTCATGCTTGCAATCTCGTGAAAATATTGTTGCACCCAAAGGGTAAAAATAGCAGCTTCCAAAAATACTGCTAGTGATGCCTCTCACTTTTTTCCCACCTGGATCAGATCTTCACTCAGGATAAATTTGGTGCATCTTAACTGATACAGCAATCGCTTGAGTTGCAGAAGTTTGTTTTGTTACTGGTTTTGTTCTGCTATTTAAAGAGGCTAAAAGTGAAGTGATGGCCACCTGCAACTTCGTCATTTTCACTGTGATTCATGTCATAACTGTCTGCAGTTACAGTGACAGCAACCAAATCCTCGGGCATGCTCCCCAGCTTCCTGGGGCAAAATTAAAGATCTTTGATAGTCATCTCAGTTATCTGATAGGTGAGAGTGATGAATATGTGACTCGTTTGTTGCCATTGCTTCTTTCAGTTGTTAAAAACTACTTTCTACAATTTGCTGTGCGGTTCGTGATGGATTCAGTATGAATTTCCCTAAGTAAATCATCAAATTTCTAGTCCTTAAATGTTGACTGAACTGCAACCTGAGTCTTTGTAACCGAATTATAGGCAACCTTTTGAGAACTATGTAGTTATATAATAGAGGGTGCACCATACGCTGCAGTAGGCTGTGAAACAAGATCCGACTCCATTGTAGCTCCACATCTTGGATGAGGGCCTTGCATGTTAGCTCAACAGCTAATTTGGTCACAAATGGCCTGCTGATGCAAATAAAGATAACACCTCCATGCTCTGTAAGGGGAGAGGCCACATAGGTTATTAGGTGTTAAATAATTACAACACGAGGTACAGCTAAGACAAAGCTAATATGCCAAAGCTAATATCCCAGGTGTATGTAAATGGGGAGATGGGTATAAAGCATGTGAGAAGCTGAAGACTTTTTTTTGTAGTTTTGGATTTAGAACTGGAAAACAGTATGTTGGTATGTTACTGTTCTTCTGGAGTTTGTTGTATCATTATATCAAGCATTGGAATAGGTTGCCCAGGAAGGTGGTGGAGTCACTGTCTCTGAAGATGTTCAAGAAACGTGTGGACGTGGCACTTTAGGACATGGTTTAATGGCCATGGTGGTGTTAGGTTGATGATTGGACTCAATGAGCTTAGCAGTCTTTTCTAGCTGAAACAATTCTATGAGTGTATATGAGGACTCCTATTCCCTGTAGGTGGTGACTCATACGCACCAGGATGGTAGGGGTTGGAAGGGACCTCTGGAGATCTTTGGGTCCAACCCACTTAACAGAGCAGGATTATATAATCTAGTGCAGGTCACATAGAAGTGCATCCAGATGGGTCTTGAAAGTCTCCAGAGAAGGAGCCTCTTTGGGCAGCCTGTTCCAGTGCTCTGTGACCCTTACAGTATAGAAGCTCTTCCTCACGTTGAGGTGGAACCTTCTTTGCTGTACTTTACATCCATTGCCTTGTTACTTGCATCTTTCCTGACACCCAGCCCTCAGATATTTATATACATTTATTAGATCCCCTCTCAGTCTTCTCCTCTCCAGACTACAAAGCCCCAAGTCTCTCAGTCTTTCCTCATCAGGCAGTGCTCCAGTCCCTTAATCATCCTTGAAGCCCTCTGTTGGACTTTCTCAAGTAGATCCCTGTCCCTCTTGAACTTGGGTGCCTAGAACTGGATGCAGTATTCCAGGTGGGTCCTCACCAAGGCAGAGTAGAGGGAGAGGAGAACTTCCTTTGATCTGCTGGACACACTCTTCTTAATGCACCCCAGGATCCCATTGGCCTTCTTTGCCCCAAGGACACATTGCTGTCCCATGGATAACTACTTGTCCATCAAGATTCCTACATCTTTCTCCATGGGCCTGTTCTCTAGCAGATCACCTCTCAGCCTGTACTGGTACAGTTTATTATTCCTCCCCAGGTGCAGGACTCTGCACTTACCCTTGTTGAACCTCATTAGGTTCCTCTTTGCCCAGCTCTCCAGTTGATGGATATAAAAACAGTGTTGATGGGTATAAAAACAAGGGATTTTTTTCATTGGGACAAAGATTCTTATATTGTCTAGATCTTACTGTCACAATTTACTGATGTAGCAGCAATATTACAAGAAAGATATGGATGTTCTGGAACGTGTTCAGAGAAGGGTCACGAGGATGATCAGAGGGCTGGACCACCTCTCCTGTGAGGACAGATGAGAGAGTCGGGGTTGTGCAGTTTGGAGAAGAGAATGCTCCAAGGAGACCTTATTGCGGTCTTCCGGTACCTGAAAGGGGTCTACAAGACAGCTGGTGAGGGTCCCTTCCAACCCTGACAATTCTGTGATTCTATAATATTTACCCAATCCAGCACTAGAGTATTGCAGTATTGTTGTATCTGACATGGGATTATTATGCAGTGGAAACATCATTTTACAGCCGTTGCACAAAGTGGCCTAAGGGCTGTAAGATAGCAGTCATTATGCAAAATATTCCTTTACCAAAGTGCTGGTAGAGCCATCATAAAAGAAAGTGGGCATTTATGGAACTTGGTGCATATTACTTGCAGACAGATTTTTCACAAATCCATTGAAACTGTTGGAAACTTGTCAGCTTTGCTTCTGATCTATTATTCAGGACATTCTAAGATTGAAAAAAAAAAAATCAACATTAGAAAAGCCAGTTGTGGTTCAGCAAGTGTGCCTCAGCCTTTCCAATCAATTGGGCTGTCTGAGAGCCTGACCCATAGAGGCAACATAGTCTGAACTTCTGATCAGGAAGGCCTGACTTCCCAATCAGTGATTAACTCTTTCCATTTGTTTTAATTTGTTTTTTACTGGCTGTAAAAGGAGTATGTCAGTACCTTTTTTTTTTTTTTTTGGACACAGGAAGTTGTGAAAATTTTTTTTTTTTAATGTGTATGTATAGCTGAACTATGGGAAGATGGATCAAAGTTGCTAAATGAAAAGCAAAATATTACTTATTTGGAGGTCTGGCAGTAAGTAATGACTGCTGAGATGGGAGAACAATTGAGATTCTTTGCATATTGGAAAACACCATAAGTGTGCTGTATTTCCTTCTGCCCTCAGCATCTTCACCCATAAATCTGCAGGAATATAGAGCTTTTGTGTGGTTCTTTTACGTTTTTGCTGGCCCCTGCTGATGTAAATCAAACTTACTGTCCTCCTGTTATCTTCAGCTTTAGAAAACCTATTTTTAATCACTTCATAAAGGTATCTAATTTGAATCAGCCTGCTAAGCTGCAGGACTCTTCTGCTTTTTTAATTGGCATCTTTCTCATTACATTTGAACAAAGTTGCAGAGACACTGCAGGACACCAGTAGAGAAATCTGAATCACCAATCCTGTTCAGATGGCAATATGATGGTGTGATATACTGGGGGAGTCTAGGAGATGTGGTGAAGGAGACTAAGTGGAAGCAATCAGGTTCAGACATGTTGCTGTCTGTGTTTCTAGGCCCTTCCTATACCATCTGAAATAAGACTGCAATATAAATTTTGCCAACATAGTGTTAAACCATACTGGTTTCTAAGAACAGACTGGTTTCTGAAGTCACAGCGACAGTGGACAAGGGAAAGGCAACTGATGTCATCTATCTGGACCTGAGTAAGGCATTTGACTCTGTCCCACATGACATCCTGGTCACCAAGCTGGAAAAACATGGACTTGATGGGTGGACTACTTGCTGGATAAGGAATTGGCTGGATGGTCGCACGCAGAGAGTGGTGATCAAGGGCACAACGTCCACCTGGAGACCAGTGACAAGTGGCATCCCTCAGGGGTCAGTGCTGGGACCAGTGCTGTTTAACATCTTTGTCAGTTACATGGACAGAGGAATCAGTGCACCCTCAGCAAGTTTGCAGATGACACCAAGCTGTGTGGCACAGTCGACTTGCTAGAGGGCAGAGATCCATCCAGAGGGACCTGGACAGGCTGGAGAGGTGGGCCCAGGCCAACCTCATGAAATTCAACAAGGCCAAGTGTAAGGTCCTGCACCTGGGTAGGCACAATCCCAAGCACAAATCCAGGCTGGGTGGTGAATGGCTGGAGAGCAGCCCTGAGGAAAAGGACCTTGGGGTCTGGGTTGATGAAAAGCTCAACATGAGCCTGCAGTGTGCGCATGCAGCCCAGACAGCAACCGAGTCCTGGGCTGCATCAAGAGCAGTGTGGCCAGCAGGGCAAGGGAGGGGATTCTGCCCCTTTACTCTGCTCTCGTCAGACCCCATCTGGAGTACTGTGTGCAGTTCTGGAGCCCCCAGCACAGGAAGGACATGGAAGTGTTGGAGCAGGTCCAGAGGAGGGCCACGAAGATGATCAGAGGGCTGGAGCAGCTCTGCTATGAGGACAGGCTGAGAGAGTTGGGGCTCTTCAGCCTGGAGAAGAGAAGGCTTCGAGGAGACCTTATAGTAGCCTTCCAGTATCTGAAGGGGGCCTACAGGAAGGCTGGGGAGGGACTATTTACAAGGTCTTGCAATGACAGGACAAGGGGCAATGGGTTTAAACTGGCAGAGGGGAGATTTAGACTGGATGTTAGGAGGAAGTTCTTTCCAGTGAGGGTGGTGAGGCACTGGAACAGGTTGCCCAGGGAGGTTGTGGCTGCTCCCTCCCTGGAGGTGTTCAAGGCCAGGTTGGACGAGGCCTTGAGTGACCTGTACTAGTGGGAGGTGTCCCTGCCTATGGCAGGGGGTTGGAACTAGATGATCCTTGAGGTCCCTTCCAACCTTACCATTCTATGATTCTATGATTCTATGAACAGTTCCTGGGATTCTAGTAAAATGGAGCTCTCTGAAGGCATTGATGGAAGTGTTACAGGATGGACATGGGAGTACATCAAAACCGGTGTGTTAATCCACCACAAGGATGGGCAGAATATTCAACCAGTTAATGGAGTCAGTCTCACTTCAAATTGTTTAGAATTTGAAAACCAGCTCTTAGGTAACTGCTAAAAGGCCATTTTCTTTCAAACGAAGTAGCTCTTAGTCTCAGACGTGGTTATATGATGCCATGACTTCTTTTCTGGTTGTGGTTTCCAACAATATATGTTTAGACTCAATATCTTGGTGTTCCTGGCGGCATAAAAAGGAGAGCCATGTTACCTGGTGCAGAAGCACCTTCCTTCCCTCCTAGTCAGTCATCCAGAATCATGTTGTTTGCAACAAAGTCTTTCACGGTTCTGGCGGACAGTTTGATTTTTGCGATCTCCCCTTTCTGCTGAAGATCAGTGTTCTTAAGGCTCTGCAGCTCCCTGTGAGAACTGTAGGTGGGGCCCCTGCTGTGCCAAGCACCAGAATTTTCCACCTGCCTTATAGTGCTAGTAATTTTTTCATTATTTTTAAGGCTTTCCTAGAGGGGCTTGCCTTCCATATTGCAGGTGCTAGACTCTGAACCAAGATGACGAGTTCACAGAAAAAGAAAACCAGTATTATCGTCTGCTGGGAAGACCATCATTGTCTGTTTTTGTGTTCAGGATGGACAATTCAGCCTTTTACTACGACAGCTGGGGCCCCTCTGTTCGTAGAACCATAGAGTTATTGTGGTTGGAAAAGACCTCCAATATCATCGAGACCAACTGTCAACCTAACACCACCATGCCCTTTAAACCGTGTCCTGAAGTGCCACGTCGATATGTTTCTTGAACACCTCTAGGGAATGACTCCACTACCTCCCTGGGCAGCCTCTTCCAATATTTGACCACTCTTTCAGTAAAGAAATTTCTCCTAATATCCAATCCAGCCTCTTTCTTGTGAGGTGACCCCATGTGTGGCACAACCAAAATTCCTTGCTGCAGTGGTGGGAGAGGTACACTCCTAAACATGTGATAGGATTTCACTTGCCTATTCTGTTGGTGTGGCCAAGCATAGGCCAGCCGTGTGACTTCCATGCAGGGCCTCATCATCACATGGCAGGTGTGTGTCCAGTCCTGTGACAGGGCAGGACTGAAAGCTGTCAGCAGTTAGAGGTCCTCTTTCCTCTCCCTGCAAGTGAACCAAGTGCACAGCTGTTCATCTACTCACATAATAGCGAGAAGGAGCTACAGGCCTACGGGATTGTGGTGTGATGGTGAGCAATTTTGATCAAGCACAGGCAAAACATTAAATTGGGATTCTTTGTTCAACTCCACCACTCAGGATTCTGTTCTTTACAGAGAGAGTGATTTGCTATTGGAATGGGCTGCCCAGGGAGGTGGTGGAGTCGCCGTCCCTGGAGGTGTTCAAGAAAAGACTGGTTGAGGCACTTAGTGCCATGGTCTAGTTTATTGGATAGGGCTGGGTGATAGGTTGGACTGGACAATCTTGGAGGTCTCTTCCAACCTGGTTGATTCTATAATTCTATGATTCTGTTTTCAATGTGTTTTTTTTTGGTTTGGGGTTCGTTTGGTGGATTGGTTGGTTAGTGGGGGGTTTTTTGTTGTTTTTTGTTTAGGTTTGGTGTTGGGTTTTTTTTTTTGTTTGGTTTTTTTTTGTTTTGTTTTTTTTTTGTGTGTGTGGTTTAGGTAGACTTGAGTTATTTGCAGCAAAGAATTGGTCCATTAATGGTTTAGATCCATTGAGAAAGGCTTACAGGCAAGAAACCAGTTGTGTGGATCACATCTTGGAAGGTTTTCACATTCAGGTCAGACAGATATTTGGATTTTATAAAGTCTGTGGCTAACTGGGTTAACTGGCTTAAGTTGGAAGCTGATTCATATTTGCTGTCAAACAAACATGTTTGATTTAAGTTCTTCGGTTCTGCATGTACACAAGCTCCATAAAACTTTGGGAGGGATGGATTTAGGTTCCAGCTTGGGGCAGGTTCTAAGTGCTGCTATAAGTGGGTGGAAACAGTCTCTGTTCTAACGTTCTTGCTGAGATTCAGGCTTCTTCAAAATGTGAAGAAATTTGGCCCGTGATCCTGATTTCAGAAGCATGTATCACATTTCTAGAAAGTTACAGGAAGTAAGGATGTAGGTGCCTCCCAACTTAACAGTTTTTGGATCTAGATCAATTGCAAATCTGAACATTTCTTCTAACTTAAGTATTTCCAAGTTAGAACTTGGATTTCAACTTGATTCCCTGTTAAATTTGAAGGGTTCAAGTCTATGTTTTATCCAAACTTGGTACGTTTTGAATTTACTTTCAGATTTGTATGTGTAAGGTAGATATGACTGAGTAATGAATGTTAGTTTGAGGTCAAATATTCTAGAGTATTAAGACCTTTTTATGTCTGAAATCCTAATTTTAGTGTATATCTAATTTTCAAATTTTAAATGCAAGGACTAATCCTATTATTTGAACTGAGTAGAAGTATATAAAATCTTATGATTTTTGTTGGCTGGCTTTGATACAGATCCCCTCAAGAAAGTGTATTTTACCCCTAATATTCTCCATCATAAAGCTCTGAGAAATGCCAGGCTGAGTTAGACAGGTGAAGCACTTCATGAGCAGATGGTACCATAAATATATGGAACTAGAGTGAAGCCCATTTTGACAGGTGGAAAAAATGAGGTAGTGAGTGGTCAATTGGTAGAAACATGGCCAGATCGCATTTCCACAGTTAGAAGCAAAGTCTACAAATGCTGCTTTTCTGACCTTAAATAGCCTTCAATAAGGTGAATATGGTCACAGAGCAAGTATGTAATAGGGTTAAATTTTGCAATACATATTTGGAGTAACTTGCAGCATCTACATATACCAGATGTGTATGTAGCTTGATAATACAGAAGGAGTTGAACTAAGTCACCTAATAGAGTTTTTTTTTTTACTCTGTATATTTTACCTTAAGGTAAGAAAGGCTGTGTTTTGATGAAAAGAGTAATGAAAATTAACCTTTTGGAAAAAAACCCAAACAAACACACAAAGAAACAAATAAAAAACCTTCCCCCAAAACCCCCAAAAAATTAATTCTTTTGCATTTGCTGTATCTACAGATGAAAACAGAGGGTTTATAAGTGAAATACAAAAATGTGTAGCAGCTACCAGTGGATGAAACTAATCAGATTCACCAGTCACCAGGCTGGTTAATATTATAAAGACTGTGTGAATCATGAATACCCAGCCAGCCTGAGGCTACAAATCCATGAATCTAGGGAGTTTACCTGTCTCCTTTAGTCAGCAGGCTATCCCTTTTTGATCACTACAATTTAGGCATATATTGCCTAATAATAAATGTGATAATAAAAATGTATTTTGGGAAGCAGGATGTTGTAATAGAGCTCTAGATCAAAAGTGAGATTAATTTTACTTAATTTTAGCCAACTACATGCTAGCTGCCTAGCCTAATCTAGTTGTGTAGGTTCTCTCCTCAGTGGAGAGAGAGAGGAGGAAGCTGGGATGAATCACTTTTGGGAGGTGCCTGTCTCTCCACTGACAATAGAGGGAGCCTACTCAACTGGCTTACGTAGAGCACTTGAAAACTTTTAGGTGGGCATGGGTTACTTCAGGCAAATTCCATGTTAAACATCAGGAGATTTGGGTTCTTGACTGTTTTTCCACCGATTTTACCGTATAACCTTAGGAATATGACTTAACATTTTTATTCCCCCCACCCCGCCTTGTAGTTCCTTTTCTCTATGTAAAAATACCCCTGTGGATAAAGTTTGTGGGGAACCTGTGTCCAAAGATGAAATACAGGTGCAGAACCTTGTTTCCCTGCTACTTTCACATGCCTGCAGTTGCCATTAAAATCAGCAGAATTTTTGAGTCAGCACAAGTTTACATCTGACAAGAGGCAGGGCTGAGTGAAAATTATTTTAGAAGCAGCATGTATCTTCTTCAGATATGACAAATTATTGTAAAAACAAAAATCTAGTAACTGGTTTTGTGTATTGATTTTTTCTGATCTTTGACTCCCCTTCACCCCTTCCTTGTAGCCCTCCCACCAAAAAAGACATATAGTAGTGGAGAAAACATTCTTCAAATTAGACCTATATTTTAAATAACCTTGGCCTGTTTGCAATGGGGATTTTTTTTTTTTTTTAACTTGAGAGATTTATTTCTGTCCTTGTAACACCATGTACTATATGCATTGCACCTGTTCAAGACATAAGCACAGCACATTATTATAGCTGTAGGGGTAGAAGCTTCCCAATATATATATGTTTTTAAAGGGGGGGGGGGGGGGGGGGGGGGGGGGNGGGGGGGGGGGGGAGTGCTGGGGGAGAATAGCCCTCGCTTTTCAATTGTTTACCGAGCAGTCTCATAACGAAGACTTCTTCCTCATCAAGATCAATTTTCCCTGCTCCCCTATTGTCTGGGGAAACCTATCTTCAGGAGCGTCTTTCTTGAAAGATCTCATGACTTTAAAATCATCAGTGGGCTTTGTGTAGCCTGCCTGTCAAAAGAGATATGTTTACACCTTCCCTGCATGTGTTAAAGCTCTAAGGTTACGGAGCAGAATGGCTGATAGGTTTCGGCGCTTCGTGCTAATACACACGAGGAAAAAAAAAAATGTATTTATGGTAATGACACGGACTGTCTGAAACAATGCATTCCAACATCCTGTAACATAAACACGAAAGGTGGAGCCAGGCAGCGCTAAACTGTTTATTTGCCAGCAATCGTGCTCAGCCCCGTGTATACCTTTTGGAGGCTGCCTCAGCCTGGCAGCGTTGAACCTGTTGCTGCATTAGCCGAGTTGTATTTTGCTGGCTGTGGAAGGAGGGTTGTCTGCTGTCTGGTAGGAGGGCTTTGTCTGTGTGCGCCTTTCTCTCGCTCTCCCTCTCTCTCCCTGTCTCTCGCACTCTCGCTCGCTCACGCTCGCTCTCTCGCTCCCTCTCCCTTTCCCGTCTCTGTGGTTTGTAAGGTAGGTTGCAGTGTGTGTATATACACAACATCAAGAGCAGGAAAATGGACTCATTAGGGAGGCAGGCAGTCATTACCACTCACACTGTACTTCCAGGGAGACAGCGACTATGAGGAGACAAACTGAGGACTGGGGAACAAGGTAGGCCAGTCAACTTTTATAAAAAATAAAAGAATAAAGCCTCTGCTCTCCTTAAACCACCAGCACTTCTTTATTCTCTCCCCCCGTCCCCCTCCCCGTTCCCCGTCCCCCCCCTCCTCGATTTTTAATTTAGAGGTGTAAGTTTGCCAGACCTATTTGCTGGCTTAAAATTCGGAACATCTATAGAAGGCCTTAGCCTCTACAAATGTTTTCCCCCCTTCTACTTATTTAAGGGTGTGCCCCCTTATGATTCACTTTAATTACTTTTTTTTTTTTTAATAAGAAAGAAGCAAATACATTTGTTTTCCAACACTTAAGTAAATCAGTATCTTTCACTCTTTTTAAACAGCCCTCTCTGCCTGTCTGTGGGTCTCTCTGCTTTTTCTTCTCTGTTTATGCAGTTCCATCTGTCCGTCCATATATCATGTTCTCCTTATTTGCTGCTAAATGGGGTTTTATTAGTATTTGCCAATGACTTTTAGCCGTAATGCCGGTGACCACGGTTAACGGTGACTCTTGTTCTTTGTTTCCTATATACATGCACAGTGTAAGTTTAAAGTCCATGCTTGGCATACAGTAAATAAAAGCAAAAAAGAAAAAAAGAAAAAGAAAAAAGAAAAGAGAAAGCAGGTTCCGCTGCTACTGACAGGATTTTTATTCAGAGATTTTGCAGTTTTTCTGTTTTGGTGCGGGGATGGAGGGGGTTAATTTTGGTTACTGTACATGTACTTTTTCCTCTTAGATATTTTTAACGTCTATTTTTCATTATTAGTGCTTTTCCAGTTTCCTTTGCAAGGAAGAAAGGAGACATGTATTCCAACTTTCATGTTGCTGATCTCATGTAATGTTATGGAGGCATCACTGGGTTAATAAGAATTCAAACTTTCTAAGAGGGAGTTTGTATCCTTGGCTGCCCCCCACCCTCCCACTTTATGCATGGTTATGCTTGTGTTTCCGTGTGTACTGCCGGGGAAGGGAGGGGGGAAGGGAATAGATATTTTTTACAGTGGTGGCAAATTATGAAATCTATCGAGCCATTTTGTCCAGAAATAGTAACTATTTATTTACCATTCCTCATTCCACAAATATGCTACTTATTTGTAATTTCAAACATTGAAGCTTTCCCCCATTTAATCTCTTTTTAAAAAAAAAAATTTTTTTTCCTTTTTTTTTTTTTTTATTTTTGGGGAGGGATTTGTGATGCATTTCATAGGCCATTTAGCATTGTTGAGTTTTTGGAGCCCAGATTTATCATAGGTTCTAAAAACTGCTTAAATTGATCCATTTGTAAGGGTCTTTTTATCTGAGCTCCTGTCATTTCTGTTGGAGAGTAAAACTGCTACTCTGCTGGTAACAACAGAGAAAAGAAAAAAAAGAGAAAAAGAAATAGTGTGAGTTATATAAAATGTTCTGGAGAATCATGAGTAATTATATAAAATGGACACTGATCAGTGGAGATATCTCAGCAATAACAATCACCTTTTTTAAATAGAAAATTATTTATTTAGTAGCAAGAGACGGACTTCTTAAAAACACGCATTAGGCCTTTCTCTGAGCACAAAGAAGTCCGTAATGCAATATTCCTAACCCACCTGGGACTGCCTAGGAGATTCTCCAAAACCTTCAAATCCTTTGAAGTGTTTCTTAAAAATCCATTATTTTAAAACCAGAGAACTTTTGCTGCCAACAGGTTTTTTTGCTCTTGTTTGGGGCTTTTTTTTCTTTTCAGCTGTCCCTTAACTTATGACTCCCCAGTTTGAACAGAAGTGCCTCCTTGCTGAACAAACTAAGTTAATTGAAACCCAAAGCAGCAGATCTACTCGCTGGCACTGCAACTGGAGCACTACTTGCTCCAGTTTATCAACAGCTTTATTTTCAGAACGTGAGCAAAACTTTTCAAGGTTTTATATTATCAGTGTGCCAGGAACTAGTGGCTCGTTTCTTAGCTGAGGAATGACATTCATTGCTCCCTATTTTTTTTTCCCTCCTCCTTTTTAGTTGATCTTCTAATTTTTTTTTTCTTTAATAGACTTTAAATGTGTTTATTGCATCAAAAGACCTGTTAACAGTAGCAAGGTATTTCCTCCTCTCCTAAAGTTTGACTCTAAAGCTTTGAAACTCAAGTTTGGGCATAGAGGGAATACTGATATTATGACAGACATGTAGGGGTCTTAAAGATGGAGCTGCTGATACCTTGGACCGGTGCAGCTGGAGCATTAGCAGTGGTCCCCATCATGGGATGGATGGGTTTTCAGGCACCTGTCATTTTCTCCTGAACCATTGAAGGTGTATGTTTCTCAGCAGCCTAGTTTTTTTGTAGGAAAGCACAGACCTGTCCTCAGGATTCTTGTGCATACATTTAGCAGAAGCCTATCCACATCTTAATGTTTTTTGAAAAAATTAAAAAATGGCTACAAGTTATCTCTTGATTTTAGGAAAACCTCAGGCAAGAAGAGAGTCAGAGTAGGAAAAGCATTTTTCATTATGCAGTAAGATCTTTTTTGAAACTTAAAAAAAAAGTTTTTCACTAAAGGGACTGAATTTTCTTTGAACCCCAAGTGTATTGTAGCAAAAAAAAAAAAAAAAAAAAAATCTTAGCCCTTTCAATAGCACAAAGTCCATTTGCGATCTGGAGACAACAGCAAAGGGTAAAGTATGCCTAAGTAAACTGAAATCCAGCATATGATGCTGTAGCTGGAACTTGGGGAGCATCCAACCTGTTGGCCAGGGGCATAGGGCTGAGTTTGGCGGAGCAGTGGGCACGGGGCATGGTGGGGTTCTCAGGGTTCCCATGCATGCAGCCCGGGCAGCTGTGTGGAGCAGAGCTCACCGTGTTGATTGGGTCACAGTGTGCTTTATTTTAGCGTTGGAGCAGACAGTTATCTAACACACCCACATGAGGAAGTGCTCTGGAGCAGTTATTGCATGCTTTGCCATGCCCTGTAGCTAGAGTAATTTTGGGCTGAATGGCGTGTGCGTGTGCCTCGTTCACTCCTGTGAGAGACAAGCAACACCGTTGGGTTTGTGTGTGTGTATATGTTTTTTGGGGGGTTGATTTTTTTTTTTAAATTAAAAAAACAACAAACAAACAAACAACCCCCCCCCCACAAAAAAAAAAAACCAGGACAAAAATTGGGGTATAAGGCAGTCAAATCCAAATACCAAACAAATACCAAGTCAAATTAATTTTAGTAGGAGAGGATTTTGTTTTTCTCTTAAAGGAGGAAAAAAATACGAGTCTTGTTTATTTTGATAAAGACAGTCGTAGCAATTTCCTGAGTTGAGTATATAATAATTATAAATATTACTCACAGTTTTCCTATTTTCACATTTTCATCATAGGCCCGGCTTATTCATAGGGGAAAACAGCTGCAGAAGAGAGAGACAGAAAAATAAAGAAAAAAAAAAAAAAAAGAAGTAATGTTATTTATATAAAACTTTGATGTAAATAGGAAACAGTGTCCCCTGCTAGAGAATTCTGTGGGATGGCTTACAAATCGCATACAAGAGAGATTACAGTCTTAGATAAATTGTTATTTAAATCATTTCAAGAAAGCCCTGTTCATTTTTGCAGCCCATATGAGATCTTAAGCAGAATGATTTGAATAGGAGTTCTGTTTGGAAATTGATGGCATGCTGTGGCCTTATAGATTTCAGTTGGTTTTACTCCTGTCTCTTTTTATAGGACTTTTTTACACTGTGATCCGTGTGGGGAGCAGCTTCTACTGAAAGAAATTCATAAACATTAATGGAATATTAAGTACTGAAATCTAATTTATCTAACTTCAAATTACTTAGATTTTTTTTTAAGCCAAACTTCTAGAGAATCCAAATCCTTTATAAATATTTTTAATTTATCATTGTTTTTTAAGTGAAATAATGCACTGGAAATAGTTACTTTTAAAGAATAATTTCTTCCCTCCGTAGGGTTTGCAGTTCAAACTGTGCTGCAGAGGGAAAGTAATGGCAAGTCAGAGTCAAGCACTCATCTTCTTAGTTTGGCCCACAGAAATTCAGAAAGTAAACAAACAAATCAGCAATGAAAAATAACTTGGATTTTTGATAATCTGTCTGTGTCAATAGTCCCAGTTTCTCTTGGTAAATAGTAGTGTTTGGATGTGCAGTAGATTTTGAGATACTTTTGTAACATTTGTACAGCTTTAACCTCAGGAGTTTTTCACAGATGTATCAAACTTCTGCTGAGGAGTGAATAAAGGCAGAGGCTTTTGTCAGGGATAGTTTTAGTTTTGAACTTTTTTCCAGTATTTCTAGTTATTATTTGTCTTAGAAGTTAATATTTAGTTCTAGCGGCACTGATCCAATTTTCCTCTAGTAGAAAACTGGCATTTGAGAACAATTACTGCTTATGTCTTTCATGGTTTTGTACATTTTTCTGCTTAATCCTTCAGTGCCATCATGTACTATGATGGCATTTTGACTGCCTGGCACTGGTATGAGTTCTCTTTCCAGATGGGTCTTGTAAAATGGTTTTGGGAAGCATGGTGACCTGTGCCACATCCTTCTTCCATGGCCACTGGGGCAACCAGAGCTGATGGTGCTGTGGGGGGCAGATTGCTACGTATCCCAGAGATTTGCAAGAAGAAGGAAGTTCAGCTTGTATGGAGTACACTGAAGACTGCATATCTTGAAGAAGATAAAATGCAGGAGTGGGAAAGTAAGCTAATAGGATAAAGCTGTCTTCAAAGACAGCTGGGGTTCGGCATTGGTGGACCGAGTGTGGAGGGTCCCCCCAGCCTGTTGCTAATAGGCAGCAGAAAAATGAGCTGCTGAGCCAATCAGCACTAGGTGGCACTATGGGAAGAAAGGCCATGGACTATGGCAGCGCAAAGACTTCAATCCTTTCGTGCCAAGAAATGGTCTCTTCCCATCATCAACAGTCTGTCCTGCCAGCCCGTGGAGGACAGATTTGTATCTATGCTGTACTTGTTTTCACCACTGTTCTGCAACACCCTTTATGAAAGACAGGTGTTCTAACAGTGACCATTCCTACCAAATTCAAACAGTGGCAGCATCTTTAGGGCTTTCATGTTGCAGTGCCTCATGACACATGCCTTTCCTTGTGCTTTTCTGAAGTGGGTGGACACAGACCCCGAGGTAGCATTTTATGTCCAGTTTGCACAAGTGTAAAATAACAGTACAAAGGGTGAACCTAAACCCGTACAGTCTTCCTGAATGTTTGAGGTGGTATCAAATCTGTGATTATACAAGTCTGCATTAAAAGCAGACTTGCAGAAAAGAGGAAAGGAAACTTGAATAGGCAATGCTCCCAGCTCTGCAGAGTTTTTAGCAGGCAATTTTTTTAGCGGGACAGAAGCGGAGCCATTCTGTAAGTTACACCTGTAGGTGACCTCTTAATGTTACCCTTCCATAGTCAGTTTATCTTGGGATTGTGGTAGAGCTAAAAATGCAGGCAAGTATAGTGTGCCATTTGATTCTGAGGTAAATACAGCATGTTTTGGGGTGGTGGTTTGGTTTTGTTTTGGGGGGTTTTGGGGTTGGTTTTTGGTGGTTTGATGTTGTTGTTAGTTGGTTGGTTTTTTGGTTGGTTTTTTCCCCGACTAACAGACAAACCTTCTAATATCTTGCTTCTAAAATCATCAGTAGCTGCTAATGTGTTCAACCCTTGAGGATACAAAAGTAGGACTGGGAAAGTTGCCTTATGGACTTCAGAGCTGTCCTTTCAGCTGACTGAAAGTTAATTATTGATTTCTCTTTCCTCCCTAGAGATCCATAGGCCTTTATTTCTGGCTAGAAAATTAGTGGTCACAGTGCAGGATTTTGAGAGTAATGGTCATGTGGCAACACAAGATTTCATGAGCAGGATGTCAGGAATGGGTAAGATGGAGGCTAGTGTGGGGAGAGAGCAAAGGAAGACAGCTACGTATGTCCTCCATCCTATGTGAACTGGATGTGGAGCCTGTTATTCTCCTGTTGGCTGCTAAAGGCTTAGCATTTTGATACCTGAGTCACAGGTGTTAGTGACAGAGAGGAAGGCTGAGAATAAAATTAAAACAACAACAAAAAACCCAACAACAACCAAAAAATTCTCATTGTTTAGATAGAAACAGAAGAAAACCACGTTTAATTGCTAATGTGCTCCCTCTGCTGGTTCTCTAAAACTGACAAATGCTCTTCCCAGGAGACCAGGCCACACCCTATGGGACACTGCCTTACAAAAATTGTGTCTGAATGAGTGGCTTTGAGCTCTCTTGCCACCAACAGTATTAACAGGAAAAGTCTTCTGACAAAGTACGCTTTAGCTTTACATACCAGGCATGACTGCTGAGAAGGGTTGTGAAATATCCAGTCCTGTAATTCAGCCTTTTTTGCTTTGTTTCCAGTCTTACTTATATTTGATAGACATTTCTTTTTCTGTCATTCCCCAAAGTTTCTATTTTCCATTTTGCTGCTAGGATTTTTTCCATCCCAAGGAGTTTTAAAATTTCTCATTGGTGCTTTTAGTTTCAGTTCTAGTGCACATAGTATCTGAAGAAGTCCTAGTGTAGCTCAGGCTTTGGCAGCTTCCAATTCTTTCTGTCACTGTCAGTTAAATCTGCTTGTCAGCTTTATACTGTTGTGCCCACTTCATCCTGTCCTTTGGCTTGAATACCAGCTGTTTTTTCAGGATACTCTTGAACATCCTTCCTCATTGTGATGAATCTGTATTTCTTTTCCAAACATAGACTGAATTGTTTAGTATGTTCCCTACACAGCACATTTCCCCACTAGCTAAGTTTTTAAAATCCAGCATTTTGTACCTCCATGCAGTAAAAAATGTCTCAGTCCTGGTTAAGACTGAATATTGGGGAAAAAAAATGAGGAAAGCTTGATTAATTCCCATAGAATATTTGGAATGTGTGGAAGATTTCTGACGTGGTAATTACATAATGAAACATCCTGTATTTCTCGTATGTTCCACCTCTGTGGACTGTGATGATAAAGAGCCTCATCTTGCAGCCATTGACATGTCAGTGGGAATCAGCTGTGCAGAGCTGTTACAGGACTGGGCTCAAGTTTTCCGTGTACAGTAGTGAAAAGTTTCCTTTCGGCAAGTCTCAAGCTTCTCATCTAGGTGACTGCTTATTAAATCTTTATACAGCAGGGACAATAAAGCAAACAGCCTGGTGGGTAGCTAATTGGCTGGAGTGACTCAAGCCACATATAAATCTTACTTGTACTCAGCACACTGACTCTCTCTGGCCTCATCACTCTCTCTAGTATTCGTTCATTTTGAGACAGCTAGAATATAATACAAAGAAGATAATCCCTGGTTCTTCTCTCTCAGAGTCTGAGAGGATGCTTGTGAGATGATTCTCCATTATTTCCCTTTCAGACCCTGCAGCTGAGGAGTCCATCCTCCTGACACATAGTGCAGGGAACTGGCCCCCGTGTGGGCAGTCACAACAGAGACATTAGGAAACCAGCATAGCACCCCATCAGCCTCCTGTCAAGTCTCTGAATGCGAGGAATCACAGCAAGGATTGGCATTTCTGGTAGTTGGCCCTCCTGCCCTACCTGCTTTGGGGATAAACACAAATTCAGCACCTGGGGCTACCAATATGACAAGTTTTGCTAGTGCTAAAGTAATACAAGTGGTGCCCCATTATAGGGTTAGGGGCATTGAACAAACTGGAACACAGGAGGTTCCACCTCAATACCAGGGTGAACTTCTTTTCCTGTGAGGGTACTGGAGCACTGGAGCAGGCTACCCAGAGAGGTTGTGGAGTCTCCTTCTCTAGAGACTTTCAAAATCTGCCAGGATACTTTCAATACCCACCTAGATGCACTCCAGTGTGGCCTACCCTAGGTGATCCTGCTTTGGCAGGGAGACTGGACTCTGTGATTTCAGAGGTCCCTTCCAACCCCTACCATTCAATGATTAGAAGTGACACGAGTTCCAGCAAAGGCTCAACCTGTCCTGGACTCACTGGTGGACCATTTGAAGTCCAAACTGTGTTTTGCAATGTCCAGCATTTCATAAAAATGCTGCTTTTATTTTCTTCAAGTCATGACCATGTTTTGAAAGCTTCAAAGCTTGCTCCAGTTGGGTAGAAAAAGTGTGGGTTTAAGATAGTGACATTCCCTGAATGGACTGGCTCCTTCTGAGCTATACCAGCTTCAAATAATTTATCCACTAAGTCAGGCTCAGCCTGAAACATTTCATTGCTGTGAAAGCAGCTGCTCCTGAAAGAGGTTAAAAGCCAGCTGTGCTTTTGTAGTACTTTCAACTGTGCTGTACTTTGTGCTGGACAAGAGAAAGCTCAGGATTTTTCTCTGGTGCTGGACATTGCTGCATGCTGAAATTAACTTTTTCTGCTAATTTCAGTCTCTTTTTACAGGGGACCAGATCCCATTTGAAGCCTTGTCTTAAAACATTTTTTAGACAACTGCTTTCTTTTTTTTTTTTTTTTTTTAATTGTGTACAGAAATCTTAATTTTTTTTTGTCAGCAGAGAGCTGTGATACAGTATGAAAAGTTGTAACCGGATTGCAGTGCAGTTGTTACTATGATAGCTCTAAGTACATAGGTACCAGTAAGGATCACCCAGTGATTAGGGAAACAGGATTTTGTAGTTTGTTTCTAGTTTTCTGCCTAACTTTCAACAAGTCATTTCTCCATGTTTCAGCCTTCAAGATGGGGAACTTTACTAGTTTCTGGGAACAGTTGGGACAGGTTTAGTTATAGCTATATTACCTGATTTTTGTCTTTCCCCCTCAAATTTGTGCCTCATTGTCATTCCAAATGTGCATTGCAACCCATTTTTTTTATTCTGATGGGTTTGCTTTAGCCTCCCGATGAAGTCTTTGAGTACTTGTGCCATTTCTCTGGCATGTCAGAATACAGCTGTCACCTTATTTTCCTTTGTTTTGAGAAAGTTTTCACCTCGTGGAAATGAAGAGCTGACATTTACTTTGGTAGTTTAGATGCCAGGAACTCTTCTGCCCTGATCACGAGACTGTATTATGTTGGATTTCATGTGAATTTTGTGTATTTTGAGTCACATATTTTCACTGTGTTCAGCCCAAGGCTGTCTTGGCCAAACTGCTATTAATATCTGAGCTAGATCACTTAAAGCTGTCTCTCTGGTGAGGTGAGAGCCCTCTTGTCTAGATCACATCCGTATCCAGCCCCACGATAATTTAATCTGCTACCAAAATTAAATTAAGTTTTCATTCCATATCATTTTCAGGTGAAAGAGGGGAGTGGGGGAAGAGAGTGACCTAGAGTTAACTTTTCTGGAGTTTCCTGGTTAGGACTGATTGTGCAGGAACACAGTTTAGCTGACTGTAAGTTCTCTAAAGGAGTTATTAAAATCTGGTTGAGTAAGGTTACTATGGAACGTTTGTTTCAGTGTGGTAGAAGGATACAAATGGAGCATTGAAGAGGGAAGCTTTGGAAAGCATGCAAACAGCTAGAAGAAATAAAAGCTGAGACGCAGGCAGGGGGCAGAGCTGCTCAAAGAAAATGAGGACAAAAAGTCTCAACTTCATGCAAAAAGAGGGGCTAACTTGGTTCCACTGGTAGAAGAGGGAAAAAATTCAGTTGCACCATTCCATATGAGGAGGACCAGAGTGGAGTAGTATGAGGCCGCAGCCCTTTCCTTTTCCCTTATGAGCAGTGAGCTGGAATAATCATCATATAAAAGTCATCTTCAGAGGACTCTACTTTTGGGATAAGAAGTTCCACGTGAAATTTCCAAATGTCTATGTCTCTGCTAAAAGGTTTATGGGCTGTATTTTGCTCTAAATTACATTTGTATAAAGGTGGACCAGTTCCATGAAATTTAGAAGAATCAACAGTGAACTGAGAGGCGAATTTAGCTTTGTATTTTTAGCCTACTGGCTGCAGCTGGCATACGTCTAAGGCAGTAAAGATGATGCATGATACTCCACAAGTGATTTGTGACCGGGAGACAGTTTTCTTCAGGACAATGCTGCTGAATTTGACCTCATTTTTACTGTGTTAGATACTGTCTCCCTTGTGGCAGCTTACATAGGTTGTATTAATAAAATTCTTACCAGATCCATCCTTGAAATCTGAGCTTACAGAGTTGATGAAAAGGCCTGCTTTTAGGAAGTGTTGGTGATTATTCTCATAATGCCCAGGCAAAGTCTGCAAAGAATTTAATATCCAAAAAAATGTCTTTTTTTGTCAATGGTGGTGGTCGTCTGCAAAGGTTTCATTTGGAGGTTTTATCTGATTTTCTGATAGTTTATTTGTTTTATTTTGCTTTGTCCTCATTACCTAAAAGAAAAGAAGTACCAGTTCTAAGTCTTTCCTAGTCTTTTTTAGATAAAGGAGTGACATACGTACTTCAAAACAGAGAGCAGTTATCAGCTGAGTTCAGCTGGAGAAGGGAATGCTCACAAAAGGTTCCAGGACAGTTTATCCAGAGATAGCTACTGATCCAAATAAATAGCACTTTGCATTTCTGAAGAAACTTATTCTAGTATCTTCTTTAATGAAAGTAGTTCACTTAGTTTTGCTTAACTCCAGTAGCTCAGTCAACATTATTATTTCCATTTTTTAATCAGGAACAATTGAGGCACAGAGAGAAAGAGGAAGTGATGCCTTGCTTTCTTCCATTCTTAGTGTATTGTACATGCAGATGGGAGTTGAAAAAGTAATGAGCATGTTCCATGGACAAAGGAAGCTCAGATGATTCTTGGCTATATTAAAGACCATTGGGCTTTTTTTACACCGTCATGGTGTTGTAATGAGTATGCAATTTCTTGGCAATTAAAGTCATTTTTCTCCTTTCAGAATGGGATGGAAAGGCCTTACAGTAACTGAAAATTTAGCCCAAACACATTTAACATACCAACATGTCAACATAGTCTTCTTTTCTATAGCAGATTTTTTTAAAAAACTTTATTTTTGGTGGTTTGCTTGCTTATTATTTATAATTACTCCCTTAACTCAGCTAGTATAACTTCAAAGACTTGTAAGCAACAATTATGTTTTTTTCCTGATTGGATTTTCCACAGCTGAATATGTCCCAGTAAGCATACAAGAGGTAGGTGTTAGAAAACTGGACCACTCTGTCACCTCTCTTTGTACAATAGTAATTACAGGGGAAGATTATACCTGGCTGGAATGCATAGTGATGTTGCTTGCTTAGAATACTCATCAAAAGAAGACTGAGGACCTTATGACATGTAAGACAAAAGTACCTTTGAATAGTTATGTTGTTGTGGACTTCTACTGTGTACAACTGCCTGTGTGTGCAATTGCCGTTCACCTCATTGAGAACTGTGATATGTAAAGGGGTAGATAGCCTCTAAGGGTTATTTGCACACAAGCAAGCATTTAAAGAGGATTGCTACTTGTCTGTTTAAACTGTCAGTGGAGACAAAACACACATAAGTAATAATGGGAGCTTGCAAGTACTGGATTTGGGCAGAGCAGATGTTTTGATGCTGAGGCATCTGTCAGAAAATCAACAGTAGGAGGAACTAAGTTGTTTGTATGTTCAACTTGAAGACTATACAATAAGTAGCTGCATGTAGCTTTTTGTTACTTGAGACTGAGATTCAGATCTCAGTTCTTGTAAACTTGCAAACAAATCTTGAGTTTGTACCTCTTTGTAATATCTTTTCACAGCCCAAGAGTCACTTTTAATGTCTGTTGATGCTTAGAAAACCAGATTGGAAGGACAGCAACAGGATTTTTCGTTAGCCAGCACAATTAATACTTTCTTCTTTGAGAGGCAAGTTCATCTGGTGTAGTATGTTTACAAAAGAAAAGGCTGGAACGAACAATAAAGTTTTTCCTTTATCAAAGCCATGCGGGCTCACCGTCACTGGATATTCTTGTGAGGCACTGTAACAAAGAACACTCCTCAGGCATACCTCACATTTTAAGGATAGAAGGGCAAACTGGATGCTTGTCTCTTCTAGGAAATGGATGAACCAGCTTTTTCGTATACCAGCTCCAATTTCAGTAATCCCCAAGAAGCTTATGAAAGCCAGGATGGAGTCAGTGAAACCTCATCTTATTAACCTCCAAAAGGACACAAAGGGGGTTGGATTGCCACACAGATCTGGATGCTAAGTGCATCTCTTAAGTACTCTTATGCTGTCTCAGCCTCCTGTAACTTCTGGTAGACAGAATACAGTAAGGGTCATGAAGTAGATGAATATAGTAGATGAAGAAGCTAAGTTTACTTGGAGAATTCCCACCTGGTAAAGGCTGGTCAAGCTTCTTTGTACAGGAAAGCCAATAACTGCCTTTCCTCTATCCTCAACCCCTTAAGGAGACATGTTTCCTCTCTTCCCCTTTCACATAATGACCTATTCAATAGATTGAATGGTCTCTGAGATTAGTTTGTCTCTGCTGATAAGCATTGGTTGTATGAGAGATCCTCTTTTTTTGAGTGTTTTTGAGTCCTCTTACTTTTTAGGACACTTGTGTCCACTATACATACTAAACTCAAGATAGAGGGGAAGTTCTGCAGTGGTTCCCTATTACATAGTTGCCTCTACATGCTGCTGTGGTAATAAAAACTGGCAACATTTTTTTTCCTCATTAAGAATCTTCAGTGTTGTGCATTAAATTATTGAGCGTCTGGGCTTGTTTTCTAATTTACTGAGGTACTAGGTACAGCTTTTGCTATGTATAATTAGGACATAAGGAGTCTTAAGAACTCCAAAAGAGTGCTTTTATAGGACACATCATTTTTCTTTCTGGGTCCTCTGAACTGTTATATATCTATGTGGGTTTTGAGGAAAGATGGATTAAGTAGTCAACAACTATGTAGACATTAAGTCAGCAGATCTAGAGGATACTTATTTCTTAACTATTTTATTGAACTCACATGTCTTTGTAGCCCTTCCTTTGGTTTTGATGGGGATCACTGATGTATTTAGGGGGAAATTCTCATTGGCCCTCCTGTTTTTCAAAGTTTCAAATGGGCCTAGAGATCTATGAAATGTGAACATAGTGGAATGCTTGAAATATGTAAGAAGAACGGACCGGAGATTTTGCTGACTTTTCTGGAAAGCCTGTGTAAATGTGTAGGACTTCTGTCGGAACCACTGTTACCCAGCATTGGTGAGGCTTCTTGTCTTGCCAGAGAGAATCTTGCTTCTTCTCAGAGCACCTCTTTGGGGAAAGGCCAGGAAGGAAGCAATTCTCTGTGATTCAAGAGATAGTTTAATGGTTTGTGCTCTATTTTTTAGGAGATAGACAAACAAATTCCTACTTTCTCATATGCATAAACCTGTAAATCTTAAAATCTTTTTTGCTTTTTGCTTATTTAATAAAGCTTTCACTTTTCTCTATCTTTACTCTCAACACCTGTATATTTAACCTTAACAAAAGCAGTGTGGTCAGCTGAGCAAATGGAGTGGTGTTCAATCTACTTCCTTATTTTCTGCCTGAGCAGGTTATGTACTCACTCATTGTGGCAATACAGGCCATATGCCATGGTTCCTTCTCCACAATGTGACCAGGTGTGTTGCTTGTGCACAGTAAAACTGAGCTGGGCAGAATTTGGTCGAGGTGCACCAAGCTTACTGTTTGTGTGTGGTGCAACTGTAATGATGCTCCAAGGCTTCCTGGAGTCACTGAGTTTGCTATAAATCTGCCATAACTCATTTGGATGTTTGAAGTATGCCTGACGTCCCAAAGTTACTTGACTGCATTGATGATAGTTCTCTCAGCAGCTGTGCTGGGCTTGTGTGGGAGTAGGTCCTTCTAGATAAGCATCATCAGGAGAAGGTCATGAGTTAGATAAACAAAAGTCAAGCATCCTAACTACAGTCCTCAAAACCGATTTTTTATTTTTATTCAGGTACCTTTTATGGTGACCTTAGGGCATATGTAAGAAGAGAAGATGTGAGAAACATAAATAAGAGGACTTTCTGGGTCTGCTACAGACCTTCTGACTGATCTGGGTACTTCAGCTTCACCTCTCTGCTCTTCTGTTCCTTAGCAGTGAAGTGGAGTGATGAAAGTAACTTCTGCATGCCTTGAAGTTTAATGAACACTTTGTGAAGTGCTCAGAAATCTTTAGATGAAAAAAGCAAGGGGTAAAACAGCAGCTGTTGCCACACCGACCTTCTCTTGTGGTCTGAGAGGAGCAAGCAGAAAATGCACGCTTGTGTTGCCATAAGAAATAAAGATGTGTCCATTTTAAAAAGGTTACAAATAAAGCAGCGTTTCTTCACAAAACTCTCTTCTGAAACCTCAGTCCTTTCCCTCCTGATCACGTCATCAGTGGAAGAATACAGAGGTGTAAGAAAGAATGATAGTGCTGAAAGGCAAATTTTAACACTTCTAAACCTTGTATCTTACCAGTGTCAGTGGAAGTTTTAATTCTAATTGAGGGCTGCAGAGAGTTCTCAGACTTGCAGGGGATGATCAGAGGTGGGTGTCTGGCCATAGATCAAAACAACCAGCAGGTGTTCACCTGGGTTCTGCAAAGGACTGAAAGACTTGCATTTGGGTGGTTGATCCTGCAGTGATAGAGAAACATGGCTTTGATGTGATGAAGGATGATAATGTCTTGTTTATATCTTAACCCCTGGCAGAGAGAAGTGTTTGGGAGGACAGGATATAGAAGTAGGATAGTGGCTAATCTAAATAGATGTAAACAAAGGGTGAAAAAGAAGACAAAGGTGCAGTTCAACAGCAATAACTGTTTAGATGCCTGGATGTGTTCTGGAGTTTGTGGTGGAGCTGAGTCTCACCGGCAGCAATACTGTGTGTGGTGTGCTCAGTGTAAACAGAATCCATAAATAGTTTTGTAGAGAGTCAGGATTTTATTTTGCTTGTGGAAGTCAGACCTATTGTGACTCTTGGCTCTGCCATTTCTTTCCTTACATTATTGGTGGGATAAAGTTGATATTGCTTAGCCCAAATTTGCATTGATGAATACGCTTTCATTTCTTTCTCTGTTGCTTTGTTTATCTGTCTCTGTCTATCTCTCTGTGCGCCTGCTGCTTGTCTGCCTGCCAGTTTTTTCTTTGTCTGTATCACTTCATCACTGAACCCATCTGTGTAGAAAAAGGGATATTTGGCTGTCTTGCTTTTTATTATTTTTTTTATTATTTGTGGCATTTTGTTCCCTCAGACTTAGGAGGATAGAACTCGCACTCCTGGGGGTGCCAGGCATTTCAGATCTTGCATTTAGAAGGAGCCGTGATGCTTTTTGTGTCTGTTTGTCTGTCCATCTGTCTGCGGGTCTATAATAAGCTGTGCAGTGAGACAGCAGCTTCCTATCTGTGTGTGTGAAATTAGCTAATTGGTGTTAGCAGCAATATTTTCACATGTTTTATAAGCAAAGTGCAGCAAGGTATATAAATGTAGATATGATCCAGAGACACACACACACGCGCGCACACGCAAGCCTGTCGCTGCTCATGCATAGACGCTCAGAAGTAATTAATGTTAATAAGATTTTAATGTGCTTGTGAGATCATAATGAGGAGAAATGAATGCTCTGATTAGAAAAAGGTAACTGTGTGTGTGTTTTGGCTTAGAACAAGATTTCCCCTCTTTTTTATAAATCACAATTTCAGAACTTGTTTGTGATTGCATCAATCGGTTTTTATTTTCAAATTAGAGGTCTGTTTAGCCATTTGAATGATTAGCCAAATAAATGGGTAAAACCTTGATCACAAGGAATGCTGCAGATTTATTTTATTTAGTTGTTGGTTTTGGTTTGTGGTTGGTTTTTTGTTTTTTTTTTTCCCTCTTAGAAAGCAATGCTACAGTATGACAAGGCTGGGTAGCCTCATCCTCTTAGCATTACATTTTTTTGATGCTGCTTTTAAAGCTTCAACAGAAACTGCTCTTGGAGACGGTGCCCATTTTTTAGCAATAGAGATGTTTATCTATAGGTGTCTGCAATGCATAATCAACCACTGAAACTATTGTGCCAAGATGCATTCCTGTTCAGCAGTAATGATGAATCCTCAGAGTCCAGATGATCACATGATACCTTGATAACATTTTGAAGTAATTAGTTTAAGAAAGCAGAACTCTGTACGTGTAATTATTTTTTTTTTCTTTTAATCATTTGGTTTCCAAATAGGAGAGATGGAAAAGTGTTTACAAACTAAGATGTTTTCTCATCCTGGATGCTGTGTAGTCACCAGAACCCAGGCTGGCTAAAATCCAGCTGGACACTAGGGGTCCTTCTCTCCATCAATCAGTAAAAATGTTGTCCAGAGGGCTTTACTTCCATTATTTTGAGTAAAATATTGTATCAAAATATTATAAAGTTCTTGCTTGATAATGCTACACAAAACACTTGAGAACTGGGATAACTGGGATAACTGTGTCAGTTATTGACACAGAGAGGTTAGATACTCAGTTTTCAAAACATCTAGAATTAAAAGTGCAAGTTTAGAAAGTCTGTGCTCCATACTACCCACTTACTTGGTTTGGTGGTACCTGGCTTGATTGATATTTTAAAGCGTTAGATCTGCGTTTGGATTCATGGAATATGGTTCATTTCCAGGCAACACTGAGGTACCACAACATTTGTTGGAATGAGAAATGGTAGAGCATGGTGATGAGATTGCATTTCCCAGTTGTGCTGAATAAAAAACACTGTCAGTAGACAGCTTTGACGTGATTTGGAGTCTCTAAAGATGATGATGTGACAGTTCGTTTATAATAAATGAATTTATTTTTGGAAAAGGAAACATCAGCCATTATGCATATTTGTTTATTCCTCTAAACACTTCTTTCTGCTAACTGCTGTACGGTAGGATCTATATCGTTCAGAGACCTCAGTCAGGACAGCAGTCTTAAGGAGAAGGACTTGGGGGTGTCAGTTGATGAAAAAGTCACCACGAGCCAGCAATGGTCACTTGCAACCCAAAAGGCAACCGTGTCCTTGGCTGTATCAAAAGAAGTGTGACTAGCAGGATAAGCGAGGTGATTCTGCCACTCTGCTATACTCCTGTGAGATGCCACCTGGAGTACTGCATCCAGTTCCGGTGCCCACAGTGTAAAGAGGACATCAAACTGCTGGAGTGGGCCCAGAGGAAGACCACAAAGATGAGCAGAGGGCTGGAGTGCCTCCCTTATGGAAACAGGCTGCGAGAGTTGGGTCTGTTCAGCCTGGAGAAGAGAAAGCTCAGGGTAGACCTTATAGCGGCCTTCCAGTACCTGAAGGGAGCATACAAGAAATCTGGGAAGGGACTTTCTACAAGGGCTTCTAGTGACAGGATGAGAGGGAATGAATTGAAGCTTGTGAAGGGTAGATTTAGACTAGATATTCAGAAGAAATTCTTTATGGTGAGGGTGATGAGACACTGGCACGGGTTGCCCAGGGAAGTTGTGGATGCCTCCTCCCTGGATGCTTTCAAGGCCAGGTTGGATGAGGCTTTGAGCAATCTGGTCTAGTGGAAGGTGTCTCTGCCCATGGCAGGGTGGTTGGAACTAGATGATCTTTAAGGTTCCTTCCAATCAAAACCATTCTATGAATCTATGAATCAGTGATGTTAATACAGGAGCTTAATTTGCTGACATGCCTTGGGTTATCTTCTGCACATGTGTGTGCTTAAGTGTACCTGCGCAAGTGCACTCGAAGCATCACTGAAACCTGAACATCCATGCAGTAAGGCCAAAGCAAAGTACTGACCAGCTGCTGCCAGTATCTAGGTAAGTTTTAATGGTCCTGGGTGGAACAAGGACAACTTTACTTATCCTAAGTGCATTTAGTCTGAGAAGTGCTTTAAATTTTGGCCAAAATAAAATTGTATCATAGAATCATAGAATGGTAAGGTTGGAAGGAGACCTCAAGGATCATCTAGTTCCAACCCCCTGCCATAGGCAGGGACACCTCCCACTAGCACAGGTTACTCAAGACCTCGTCCAACCTGGCCTTGAACACCTCCAGTGTAATCTGAGCTGTCACTGCAAGGATGCAACTAGTTTACTTTAAAAATCATTTATCTCTTCTATGGATAATTTTATTAAAATCTTTACTGAAATATCAATCAATATTAGGTTTAATATTGAATTGGATTAGTATTGAATTTATGGCATGTGATGCATTTCCAGAAGGTGCTGAGGGTACCACAGCAGTAGCTGCAATGAGAAACAGAAAGGCAGGGTGATACGATTGCCATTTCCAAATCACAATGAACAAAATCAGTGTCAGTAGATACAGCTTTGACATGATTCGAAGTCTCGAAAGAAGATGATGTGACATTTCAAGTCCCACCTTGGGATTAGTGTCCTCTTGCATTTTCTTCATTGCCTGTTTCTGCTTTTCTACTGTGTGGTAACATGCCAGTTCCCAAGACTGGCTTCCACAAAGTCAAAGTGTCAGAGTACAAGCAAGGAAACTGTAGATTCCCCAAAATCCACTGAAGTTTCACCTTGGAGCAAGAAGCAGCTAAGCAATGTGAGGATTTTCTCTTTAGTTTTCCTGTGTTCTAGATGGAAAATGTTGAATTATGCACTCAGTTTGATGTTCTTAGCATTGAAGGTGAAGTAGCCAAGCTCACATCAGTTCTAGGGTGAAAACTCCCTAAGGCTGAAGCAAGCTGGCTAAATGCATGAAGTCACTATTCAAAAATGAATTGTGCTAAATCCTTGGGGAACTGCTTTAATTCAGGAGTAAATTAGTCTTAGACCAATGTAGCTTAACTGAATAAGGAGCTACAGGGAGCTTTGCTGTTGAATTAGAGCATCTCCTCACAACTTCAAGAGAATTAAATGCATGCATAATGGTGTCAGATCTTTACTTGATTTGCCTTAATGTCTCCATGCAGACTTGGCTTAAGAGATAGATAAACTGTCCCAAGTAATTTGTTCTGTACTGGATATCCAGAGCAAACAAATTTCAATAACATCTTTCCTCTGAGGAAGATATGATGCCAACTATTGCACTGTTCTTGACAGAGAACAGTTGTCCTGCTTTTGGTTACCCTGCCTCTATGTTATCTTCCTGTGCAGTTGTTGGAGGGTCTGCAGTTACTGAAGGTAGCTTTCTGTTAGTCAGTTTGTACATACATCTAGTGTTTGGCAGTAAAACGTACCAAAAGCAGACATACCATGTATTTGCAATGACTTCTGGAGTTATTACAAAGAAAAGCAAATGTATTCACAAGTTCTCTCTCTGTCTGGCAACTAACTGGCTTATTTACATTCGGCTGCTCTGGTGCAGGGTTAGTTCAACGATGAGATGGAGGGGTTTGAGGTGGCTTTTTTCAGTTGTGATACCAGAACAGAATATAGTGGAAGCATAGTAATCACAGAATGTTAGGGATTGGAAGGGACCTCTAGAAATTGTTGAGTCCAACCCCCCTGCCACACAGGTATGCATCCAGGTGGGTTTTGGAAGTCCAGAGAAGAAGCCTCCACAACCTCTCTGCGCAGCCTGTTCCCATGTTGCAGCACCCTTACAGTAAAGAAGTTTCTCCTCACGTGGAAGTGGAACTTCTGTGTTTTCAGCTTATACCTGTTGTTCCTTGTCCTGTCACTGGTCACCATCAAAAAGAGACTGTCACCTTCATCTTGACACCTACCTTGCAGATATTTATAGATATGAATAAGACCCCCTCTCAGCCTTTTCTAGACTAAACAGCCACAGTTCTCTCAGTCTTTCTTCATGGGAGAGATGCTCAGTGACAGACTACCTTGGGAGAAACTTACTTTCTTTCAAAGAGACCTATGCACAGTGTGAAAATAGGAGCTTGTAATTGTATGTTGAAATTATGCTCTGAAGAATGTTTTAGAGTCTGTTTACTAGTCTTACTCTGATTACTGCTGTTTAATTTGACTTTGTTCCTAAGTACACATATAAGATTAAAATGCCATGAATTGACAAAGTTCATAATTGATAAACTCTTTGCACTAGACAACACTGGATTTGTGCAGTCAAAACCCTTTGCATATGGACATATTTAAAAAATGTCTGTAGATTCTAGCTTTGTCGGGCCAGCAAACGACTTGAAAGCTGCATGCCTCAAAAAAGGGATGTTTGTTCAACTGTGCTAACTGATCTCAGGTTTTTTGTGTGATCTGGAGACAGACAACATACATCCTAATACTGTCAAGACCTAAGCATCAGAAGAACTTTCTACAAGGGCTCATAGTGATAGGGTGAGAGGGAATGGTTTGGTTCTTGAGGAGAACAGGTGCCCAAGGAGATTGTGGATGTCCCCTCTCTGAAGGTGTTCAAGGCCAGGCTGATGAGACCTTGAGCAACTTGATCTCATGGAAGGTCCCTTCCACCCCAAACCATTCTATGAATCTATGAAAAGTGATTATTTCATCTTACCTACCCAATTCCATGTTTGTGTATCTAAATAAGCAGATACATTTTTCTAAAGCACTTCATGCCCAGAAGCACCCACTGAAGCTGCAGAATGCAGTGAATTTCTAGCAGGATATGGATTTAGAGGAACAATTTTAGATACTAGCTTTGAAAACATTGGCCAGAGTGCTCTTAGGAATATATGAGCTTAGAAATTCCAGAAAACCAGGGTGACATTTGTGCCAAAAAAAGGGTGTTTTTAAAAAAGTTTTAGAATTGCAGTGTATGGTATTTACATGAAAGTAAAAAAAATCAAAGAATGACAGAATGCCAAGTTGGAAGGGACACCAAGGATCATCTGCTCCAACCTTTCTAGGTGATAGTGTGGTTTAAATGAGTTGGCCCAGCACCTTGCCAGGCTGAGTCTTTAAACTGACCAATGTAGGGGATTCCACACTTCTCTTAGGAGATTATTCCAATGTCTAACTGTTCTCATGGTGACAATTTTTTCTTCTGGATTCCAATCAGAACTTCCCCAGGAGCAACTTGTGCCCATTGCCCCTTGTCTTTTCTGTGGGACTCCTTGTGAAAAGGGACTCTCCATCCTCTTTGTAGCCACCCTTTATGTACTGATACGTGGTAATAAGGTCTCCCCTAAGCTGCCTTCTTCTCAAAACTGAACAAACCTTGTTCTCTCAAAATGTGGATATCTGTAGGGAAACAGGAACTGTTGAAGAAATCAAGTAAGTTGTTCACATAGTTATCTCTGCTTCTAGAAGTGTAAAAATTTTTAAGGTAGGTAGGGAAAGCCTTCTCATGAACAAATATGGAAGAACCTACTCATGGAGGAAGTTCCCACCTTATTCTGCCATGAGATAATTGTCCAAGTCTTTGAACAATGTAGATGTAGGTTTTCTACTCAATTAAAGTTCTGTTAGCCATAGGAAAGTTCTCTTTTTTAATTTTTTTTAAAAATAAGCCCTTGCTCTCAGTGTTACTTTGAAGCAGATTTCATGTGATGTACAGGTAGATTCATACATGAAAGGAAATGGATTATTTTTTCTGAGCTTTTGTGTGAGGATATTGGGAAAGCTGTTTGGATTTTTGAGATTTCAAGCAATGTAGAGGCAGACAGACATGAGCAACAAGGCTAAGTCAGAAACATGAATCACTATGGGATCAATTTGTTTCCTGGTATCTCAGTTTTGTTATCTGGGAGACGTGTATCTTGTTAGTAGGATTCCAGTGGCCTTCTAGTTAGCTACTTCTGCAGTCATGGCAGAAGTATAGAAAATAGTTTATACAGGTGCTGACGCCTACACTTACGACTATGTTTACAAGTAGTGCATTTGGAGAGTCTGAAGTATTTGAATAATGATTTTCGGTAATGGTTCAGTTTCTTTGGAAGATGTTAAGCCTGAATCATGGTCTCATTCCCAAACTGTTCTGCCACTTATGTTAGTAGGAACAGGCCTTTTAACCTATGCCTGCATTAGTGATTCTAGGAAAAAATACAAACTTCCTATTAAGCAACTGGAGTTGAATTGATGTGAATTACAGAATCATTAAAGGTGGAATAGACCTTTAAGATCATCAAGTCTGACCATAACCCAACTACCATGACCACTAAATTTATATGCTGAAGCACCACATCTACAAGCCCCTTGGAACACTTGGAGGGACAGTGACTCCACCAGTTCCCTGGGCAATGTCTCACCACTGTTTCAGTAAAGAATTTTTTCCTAATATCCAACCTAAACCTCCCCTGGCACCACTTAAGCTGATTTTCTTTCATCCTATCACTAGTTACTTGAGAGAAAAGACCAACACCAGCCTCCTTTCAGGTAGTTGCAGAGAGCAGTAAGGTCTCCCTTGAGCCTTCTCTTCTCCAGACTAAACAACCCCAGCTCCCTCAGCTGCTCCTTGTGTGACATAACCTCCAAAGCCATCCAGAACTTCAATGTCTTTCTTATCCTGCAGTGTTCAAAACTGAACACAATACTCAAGCTATGGCCTCACCAGGGCCAAGAACAGGTGTGCTGGTTTGAGGCTAATTGGAATATTTTAATAGAGAAAAATATTACAGGCTGTGAAAGGAAAACAGTGGTGATGTCTACTTCACTCATAGGCTTGCTGAGATGTGTAAGAGTAAGTACTCAAAACATAGATAAGTCAGTGTCTCTGGGGCACAGCGTCTCTGTCTAGCAGCTTCTGGCTTCTCCTCTCTGGTGAGTAACCTCACTAACCACTTTTCTTCTAATCCCCCCTGGCTGATCCTCAAAAATTCACCTTGCACATAAGGCAAACCTTGGGGTAAGGTATAGGGGTGAGGAGAAGGTGGAAGGGTGGTTGGGAGCCCCTCCTGGGGTCTCTGATTTCTGGGAGGGGTGTTGTGTTTCTGTATTACCTTTATATTTCTGTAAATATTCCTGTATATAGTGTATATATCTGCTTGCATATTGTGCTAAGCTGTAAATAGAGCTTCAGTCCTTAACTTCCAGCCAGCTGAGTTCTAGTCTGGGTGATTTTACAAAGTGTGTGGGGGGTGAGGAACTCCCAAGCCATCACAACAGGGGCATGATGGCTGCTACTCCTGCTGGACGCACTGTTGTTATGTGAAGGCCTTTCAGATCTGCTGGGCTCTGTGATGTCTTGGACTTACTTGTTAGGTCCATCTCTGCATTACACTTTCCAGCCATGCTGTTTGCAGTTTACATGGTGAAATGCAGTGCAGCAACAGCCCTTTTGCTGTAGGACTCCATATTCCATATAAACTTCTGCATTGATCCTGGGGATCAGATACAGGTCATGGTGCTTAGCAGTATCTGCAGGGGTTTGTAACTCCAAGTGAGGTCCTGAGCTGAACTTGATCTGCCAGCAGGCTTTTTATCTGGAATGACAGCCCAGGGAACACACATTTCTGTGTGAAGTCTTATTGAGCCTGCTGAGATGTATCTGTTCTTTAGGCAGGCAAAAAGCTACAAAATGTGACGTGGGAAATACTTTGTTTGCAGACTTCTTTTCCAATACTTGCTACAGACCAGAGTAATCCATTGAGCCACTGAGTTTAGGAGCTCCCAGCCCTGTCTATGTAGAGATTCTTGTCTGACCACATGACAAACACCCTTCCTCGGATAATTGCCCCCATCATCCGAAGAGTACTTAAAGCAGGTTGTGTGGCCGGTGGTAACGTGGTTCTGGTGATGGTGGTGACCCATTCTGCTTCATTCCCAGCAGCTTCTGCCACAACACCGACCATGTCAGAGTCTGCACTTTCCTTACAAGACTAGGGAGGAGGTCCAAGCCAACTTGGGGCAGGGTTCATGAGGAAGATTGACAGGGAGTGGTATAGAGAATTGGACCCTGGTTTTGTGCAGGTGAGGAAAGCAGGGAGAGAATGAAGCAAGGACCAGTGCCATGAGGTTAGCCATGACAGAAGAGTGTAGACAGTGAATTGTGTAAATAGGTAGTTTAAGTAGAATCTGTATTAAAAGGATGGGAAGGTGAGGGGATAGACAGGTCTGTTCAGAAGGGAAAGAAGAAACAGTATGGACAGACCTCACCTATGTGCACTTGGTGAGATGGTGAGCAACTGGGAGATGTTGCTGATGTGTTGGTTATCATGAGAGGCATCATTGATTCTGGAAGACTTCGTAAACATTGAAAATAAATATAGTGGAGGGCCAGTCGTTGGGTTTTCTGTTCTCTTAATGTAGTAATCCAGACTTGATGAATGTGTTTTTAACAAAATCATGCTTAAATATGTGCACTGGAGCAGCTGATTTCCAGCATACTACCTTTGCTGCTATTTTTGAGGTGTTTCCTACCATTTATTCCTTTTTTCTTTCCCTGGTAGCAAGCAGGTGTCAAAAAAATTGTTAAATTTGTTGCTGCCACTTTGCTGTGACTTGTTGCAGGTATCAGATAAGTTGAAAAGCCTAGCAGGTACTTGCATGTATTTCAAGGACTCTCTGTTAGTCTCTGGACTTGATGGATTTTTCTGTTAGCATCTAATGCACACTGAAACCATAAGGATCGAGAGTCTTGGTGTAATGAGGCTATCTTGAAGGATTATTTGAGACACTCTGACTTCTGGCCTAGATTACTTGTATATATTGCTGAAATCCAGGCCCTTTCTGGGATGACATATCTTCCTAAGATATATATGATCATTTTGCATTGCTTCATAATTATCTTTTTTGTTTTGTGGGATTTTCCTTTAATGCTTGTCAGTAATTCTATCCATCCTAGGGAAAAAAAATAATCTTATTTTAACCATCCTTAAAAAAAAAAAAAAAAAAAATCTAAGGAACTCAGGTTGTCTTCTTCCCAGTCTGTAAGAGGATAGCACCAGGTGGCCAAGAAGGCCAATGGCATCCTGGCCTGCATCAGGAATAGTGTGGCCAGCAGGAGCAGTAAGGTCATTCTCCCCCTGTACTCTGCACTGGTTAGGCCACACCTTGAGTACTGTGTCCAGTTCTGGGCCCCTCAATTTAAGAAGGACATTGAGGTACTTGAACATGTCCAGAGAAGGGCAATAAGGCTGGTGAGAGGCCTCGAGCACAAGCCCTATGAGGAGAGGCTGAGGGAGCTGGGATTGTTTAGCCTGCTGAAGAGGAGGCTCAGGGGAGACCTTATTGCTGTCTACAACTACCTGAAGGGTGGTTGTGGCCAGGAGGAGGTTGCTTTCTTCTCTCAGGCAACCAGCACCAGAACAAGAGGACACAGTCTCAAGCTGTGCCAGGGGAAGTTTAGGCTCGAGGTGAGGAGAAAGTTCTTCACTGAGAGAGTCATTCCCCACTGGAATGGGCTGCCCAGGGAGATGGAGTTCCTGGAGGTGTTCAAGGCAGGTTTGGATGTGGCACTTGGTGCCATGGTCTAGTCTCGAGGTCTGTGGTAATGGGTTGGACTTGATGATCTTTGAGGTCTCTTCCAACCTTGGTGATACTGTGTGATACTGTGATACTGTATTTTTTGTTACTCCTGGCAAGTAATTGTCCAGACTGTTAAGTCCTGAGTCCCACTTCAAATGGGACTAGTATCTCAGTATTGTTGCCATTAAAAGGTTTTTCCTTTTGCCTAATCCAAATCTTTCTTGCTAAAGTCTACTTCCATTACTACTTTGGCAATTAATCCCATTCCCTTTGCAACACTCTTTTATGTACTGGAAATCTGTGTAACATGTAATCATTTCTAGCTGTTTTTCCACATTTTTTATGATATCTGCATTTATGATCATTCATGCTTCTTTCTGGATTCAGCTGCCTTACGTCTTCTCAAAAAGCACTGCCACTTTACATCTTGAAACTTCCTCAAACGGAGTAGATCTGAAAGATTAGTTCCTGTGTCCTTGACACTCCATGACTGTTTTTACAGGCCCCAGAATGATCCTAGAATTATAGAACCATTAAGGTTGGAAAAGACCTTTAAGATCAAGTCCAACTGTAACCCAGCTACCATGACCACTAAACTATATCCTCAAGCTCCACATGTGCACACTTCTTGAACATGCTTCATCAGGGATGCCAATTCCACCACCTCCCTGGGCAGCCTGTTCCAATGCCTGACCACTCTTTCAGTAAAGAAAAACTTTCTTAATATCCAACCTAAACCTCCCCTGGCACAACTTAAGCCCATTTCCTATTGTTCTATCACTAGGTACTTGGGAGAAGAAACCAGCACCAGCCTCACTACAGCATCCTTTCAGGTAGTTGTAGAGAGCAATAAGATCTCCCTTCAGCATTCTCCTCTCCAGATTAAACAATCCAAGCTCCCTCAGCCTTGTACAACATGCCCTGCAAACTCCTCACCAGCCTCATTGCTCTTTTCTGGATGCCCTCACAGAATCATAGAATGGTAAGGTTGGAAGGGACCTCACGGATCATCTAGTTCCAACACCCTGCCATAGGCAGGGACACCTCCCACTAGTACAGCTCACTCAAGGCCTCGTCCAACCTGGCCTTCAACACCTCCAGGGAGGGAGCAGCCACAACCTCCTTGGGCAACCTGTTCCAGTGCCTCACCACCCTCACTAGAAAGAACTTCCTCCTCACATCCAGTCTAAATCTCCCCTCTGCCAGTTTAAACCCATTGCCCCTTGTCCTGTCATTGCAAGATCTTGTCAATAGTCCCTCCCCAACCTTCCTGTAGGCTCCCTTCAGATACTGGAAGGCTACTGTAAGGTCTCCTGGAAGCCTTCTCTTCTCCAGACTGAAGAGCCCCAACTCTCTCAGTCTGTCCTCATAGCAGAGCTCCTGCAGCCCTCTGATCATCTTCGTGGCCCTCCTCTGGACCCACTCCAACACTTCCATGTCCATTGAGGTCCTCCAGGACCTCCATGTTGACTCTGCTTTACCAAGATATTGCTAACTTATATCTCACTTCTAATTCACTGTAACTCTAGATCCTTTCCTCAAAAGCTGCTACCTCCTCAATTATCACCATCTTGTATTTATATTATTAATAATTTCTGCTCAGGTGCTTTGTTCATGTTCCTGTTGAATCTCATTCAGTGCCTCTAGACCATTTAATTTATTTGCCAAGGTAATTTTGAATTTTATTCAGTCATTCAGTGCCCTCCTAGGTTCATGTTGTCTGCAAGTTTAATCAACATGTTTTCTATTTCATCATCTAGGTTATTAATGAAAAAGTCAAATAGAGCAAAACACAGGGCAAAAACCTCATTGATGTATCTTCTGTCTTTACAATTACTGTGTGGATTCCCTTAACCAAATAGTTTTGTTTCCCTGTGATATCATGGCTATGCTTGTTTTGTTGCTAGTTTGTAAGAATATTCCAGAAGATTGTCAGAGGCCAAAATGGAGTCAAGGTATGTGAGATTTGCTTGCTGCAAGGTTTCTTATCCTGTTGCAGAAGGCAATTAGGTTGTTTTGGCTTAATTGTTTTCTTAGAATAGTGTTGACCTTTTATGCTTAGCTACTTAGTTTAGTCATTCAGTAGTTTTTCTGTGAATTGAGCTTAAACTGAGTGGTCTAGAACTCCCCCTGTTCTTGCTTTTTTTCTCTCTATTTTCACAGATAGTAGTAGAATTATTATTTTATTCTTTTCTGTCTTCTACAAAGTCTCAAAGTCTGTTTCACACAACCCTTTAAGAATAGCAGGATGAAATTGATACACAAATGACTTGAAAAATAGCTAACTTAGCTAGTACTCTCTAATCTGTTTGCTTGTTCTTTTGGAATAAGACCATACCCCTTTTAATGAGTATTAACTGAATTATCCGTATCTTTCCACTTGCAACTTTGAATGAAAGGTGGTATAAAAAGGTGTTAACCACCTCAGCCTACTCACATCATCTGTCAGTTGATTTTCACTCATCTGACTAAATGTACTAATAGAATGATTCTGTGTTACTCTTGATATCCCTTATTAATTTTGTGCTTTGATTACGATTTTGGCTCTACATATTTGTGCAATATTTATATTTATGTATTCTGATACCCTTCTGCTTTCCTCAGACTTTTCTTCTTGTCTTAGTAGCAGTAAAGAACTCATGATTTAGTGATATTAAAATCCTACTATTCTCTTTCTTTCCTCTTTATTGGGATACCTTGTGCTTATGATATTACTGTATTTTCTTGGAATAACAAGACTTTATGTTATGACTAAAGTTATGACTCTTTGACTTCTTTTTTTCCTGTAGACTCTTAGAGGGATTTTTACCTACTAGGTCATTGACATCTACGTTGTAGAAGTTTGTTGTTTTTACTTTGGTTTTCTCACTCTTTCTTTTCTGAAGAATTATGAACTTAATTACTCTGTCTCGGACTCTTAACCCAGTCAATTTGTTCATCCATACAGGCTGGAGTCCAGTCTAGAAGAAATGTCCCTTTGGTCCTTTCTTCACTTTCTGAATTGAAAAAAATGTCCCAAGCATATTCCATGAAAAAAAAAGTCCCAAGCATATTCCATGAAAATTCTGGCCTTGCAGTACTTAAAGGGGGCTTATAAGAAAGATGGGTCCAATCTTTTTAGCAGGCCCTATGGTGACAGGACAAGGAGTAATAGCTTTAAAATAAAAGAGAAGGGATTTAGACTAGATAGAAGGAAGAATGTTCTTACGATGAGGATGCTGAAATACTGGAACATGTTGCCCAGAGACGTGATGGCAGGTACCTCATCCCCGGAAACATTCCAGGTCAAGTTGAATGGGGGTCCAAGTGACCTAATCTAATTGAGGATGTCCCTAATCAGTGCAGGAGGATTGGGCTATATGACCCTTAAAGGTTTGTTCCAACCCAAACCGTCCTGTGGTTATTAGATTCTGAGAAGATGCTGGAAAGCTGCAGTCTTTTTTCCACTGAGTAAGTGTAGTTAATCCCTATCTTCACCAACCTTTTCATGCAAATACTTTGGCTTACTTCACTAATAGTTTTTAAAAGCCACATTCATCTTCTGAGATGGTACTTTGTGGTCTTTCCTCATCTTGGTGGAACTGATTTCTTTTGCATTCAATCACCACTTGTAGTTTGATGCTCTACATTCTGAATCTCAGAGCATGCTTATTCAGTCTGTTTTGCAAGGCAACACTCCTTCCTTTTTTTTTTTCCTCTTCCATATCCTTCTCACAAAGGTTACATACCCTTTCATATTACTGCTGAAGTCATGTGAGTTATCCTGTCAGATTTCTGTCATGCTCATTGTTGCAATCTTGATGATGTGTTAAGATTTCTAGTTTGTTTTACTCTTCACCAAACTTTTTGTGCTATGTGGACACAGGACATGCTTATCTGATAAACCTTTTATCTTCCTTTTTTTTTTTTTTTTTCATCTCCCCCCTAGCATTTCTATCTTGCTCACTTCTCGTAGCCTACACTTCCTTGCAGCAAGGGTTTGTGTTTTCTCATGTCAGCGATGCCTTAGACTTGCTGTTCTTTCTCCATAGATAATTTTCTTTTATTGGTAGCATTTTTGGAAGTTTTGCAGATCAGTGCTAGAACCATGAAACATTTTGTCCAATATCTGTTACAGCTTTGTGTGAGTCTCCTCTATTGACTAACATTGTTCATACTCATTTGCTGTTTCAGCCTGTTGCGAACCAGATGAAGCTTGAATCCTCTTTGCCAAATGTTACTTAGTTAATAGCCATTTCAGAGCATTTGAACCCTGCACCTTAAAGCAGTTACAGATTTCTGTTGTACTGAACCTGTGATGTTGCCACCAATGTCCACAGACTTGTTTGGAGGGAAATCTTCCACGCAAGCACATGTTCTGATGTCCCCATCGTAAGAACGACACAGAGCTGTTGGAGTAAGCCCTGAGGAGGGCCATAAAGGTGATCCAAAGGCTGGAACATCTCTGCTGTGAGGATCAACTGAGGAAGCTGGGGTTGTTCAGCCTGGAGAAAAGAAGGGTCTGGTGGGACCTTAGAGCTGCCTTCCAGTATCCAAAGGGGTCCTAGAGGAGGGCTTGAGAGGGACTTTTCATAAGGTTCTCTAGTGACAGGACAGGAGGGAATGTTTTTAAGCTGAGGGAGAATAGGCTTAGACAAGGTCTTAGAACGGAGTTCTTCAGTATGAGAGTGGTGGGACTCTGTAAATAGGCTGCCCAGGGAGGTTGTTGATGCCACCTCCCTGGTGGCCAGGTTGGATGAGGCCTTGGGCAGCTGAGTCTGATTGCCAAGTGTCCCTGCCCATGGCAGGGAGGTTGGAGTAGATGATCTCTAAAGGTGCCTTCCAACCTAATTCATTCTATGATTCTGTGATTCAATATTCCATGGGCTTGGAAAGATGGAAGGACATCTGAATATGGATCTGTAGATTTTTCCTTTTGTTTGTCTTGGGTTTGGTTTTAATGCAAAATTTATAATTGGAAAATTCCAGACAAGATAATATTTAAAGTGCCTACACAATCTAATTGCTTACATTAATTCCTTTAGAGACCAGCATTTAAAAATGATGTTTGGATACAGGTTGCTTAACTTTAGTAATTTTAAAGGAAAATGCAGTCAAGTCAGCTATTTAGTCTTCCTCTGTTATTATCAGTGAAGAGGAGGAGAAATACCTCTAGAGACCTACTCATCCTAAATATATTACAGTTTTAGGATGGGATTAATGGCTCTCTGGAGATGATTATGGTGGCTTTAGTTACTTAACTTTTAGGAAGGTAGATTATATGCATGCTAGTCCCATGCCTGATCAAATGTGTCTGAAGGCTGTTTCTACTGTCCAGATATACAAAACAGACAGCTACTGTACTTTGTCTTATTTTATATGTTAGAATTTTCCAGAGTTTGGAAAAGTTGGTTTGTTTCTTTGTTTGTTTGTTTGTCGTGGGGTTGGTTTGGTTGGTTGGTTGGCTGGTTGTTATTGGTTGGTTGGTTGGGTTTTTTTCCCCTCAAAGGTATCCTTTTTAAGACTTGCTTCATCTCTTTACCTTTTTGATTGTAACTTGCTCCTTCATTTGGTTTGTGGTTAATAAACTGTTTGGATTCTTTGTTCTGCTGTGGCCTCTTTTCTGTGGCTCATGACCCGAGACTTGCCTTTCTGCTGTTTTCCCTCCAGTACTGCCGGTAAATACTGTTCCATCTTACCTTCCTCACAGGTGACGTGAAGTTTAATTAAATACAGCTTTGAGTCTGTTAAACTATGTTTCTGAGTTGTTAGTTTTGGGTGAATATTTTGTATTTCAGAAAATTTCATGATGCAGTCACTAAAAATGGACAACAGATTAGACATATTTGTTGTCTGAGGAGAAGAGTGAATGTCATTTTGGTGTTGCACAAATTTCCCTCTTTATCTCTGTACAGCTGTAAGGTGTCCGTGACATTATTATTCTGGTCACTCTGTTGCCAAAAACTTGTCAGGATACAGTGGAGAATTCAGAGAAGAGCAACAGAAGTTAAAAGGCTGAAGAGATTGAAATATGAGCAAAGATACAAGATTTAATGTGTACAGTTTGGACTAAATTATGACTAAGACATATGATAACAATCTACAAGTATTTGAAGGGTGTAAAATATTAAGGGAGAAAGAAAAAAAAAAAAGAAAAACAAAGAAAACGAATTATTTTAAGATGTTCAAAGGGGTAAAACTCAGTAAGGAAAAATTTCAGTGTGAATCACGAAAGCGTCCCAAGAATGGCATGTACTGAAATCGCAGAGTGGATTCTGCACAGTGGTAAGAAGGCCTGGACTTTCACAGAGGCTCAGAGATCACTCCCATGTGCGCACAGAAGCACACCAGTCTGGTGCCATCCAATTCTGAGCAGCTGCCTAGAGCCCACTGCACTGGGCGCTGTGTGGCTCAGCTGGCTGCCACCTTGGCCTGTGTCCCGTATTGGGCTTTCCCAGGTGTTCCTGCTGAAAGGCCTGCGGCATGGAGGATTTGTCCTGGTGGCAGCAAGCTGCCTTCAGCTACTGTTTTTGAGGAGAAACCCTTTTCCATCATATGGCTGTGCATGCATCCATCCATTTGGTAGGCATAGGCAGAAGAATCAAGCTGTCACCAACAAAATATAGGCAGAAGGACTGCAGGAAATGTAGTGAAGAATAGCATTTTGCAGTATCCTGGCAAAAGACTGATGCGACATGTTAGGTGTTTTCTTTTTCCTTTTACCCTCTCCTTTCATTTCTGTAAATTGGTGCAATGACATTTGAAACTATTTTTCAGTATATTTCCTCCCCCCCCCACCCCCCCCCAAGAGTTGTCACCACCTATTTGTTCTGATAAAGGCTGCAGAATTTCATTGTATGTTAAGTTTAGTTGGGAGGTCTTTTATCACCCTAGTAAATTATAGTGGACTAATTGAAGACTAAAACTATTTAATGTCATGACCATTCTTTAGTTGGGATGGTATTTTTGCTTAATAGGGACATCTTTACTTTTTACAGCTGGTTTTGCATTCATAATAGATACAGACAGAAGGAGTGAGGACTACAGTTCTTGCTCTCTCCTCTGCCCTCTGTTCCTCATTTTTTTAATTTCATGTGTGCAAAATCATCATGCATGCCAGCTTGGGAAGCTGGCACCCCTCCTGTTAAGACCAAACTTGCTTTCTGTTGCAGTATAAATAGTGCTTGTTTCCAACTCCAGAGCAGCAATCAGTGTTGCATGAATACTGTAGCTCAGTGGGAAGCAGTAGCTATGTGAAAGGGTTTTCCATGTGCATCTTGGGCTACATTGAAAGAAATTTGACCAGCAGCTTGACAGAGGTGATTCTGCCACTCTGCTCTGGCGAGACCTCACCTGCAGTACTGGGTCCAGCTCTGGGGCCCCCAACAAGAGAGAGACACAGACCTGGTGGAGAGGGTCCAGGGGAGAGCCAGAGTGCTGGAGCAGCTCTCATGTGAGAACAGAAAGAAAGAATTTGGGCTGTTCTTCTTAGAGATGAGAAAGCTGTGGGGACACCATATAACTGCCTTTCAATATCTGAAGGGGACTTGGAGGAAGGCTGGGGGAGGACTGTTTAGAAGAGCTTGAAATGATAGGATGGGGGGCAATGGTTTTAAAATAGAGTTTAAACTAGATTTAAGTTGGACATGAGGAGGAAGTTCTTTACAATGAGAGTGGTAAAATACTGGAACAGTTTTCCCAGTGGGGTGGTTGAAGTCCCATCCCTGGAGACATTCAAAATCAGACTTAATGTTGCCCTAGGCAGCCTGATCTAGTTGGAGGTGTCCCTGTTGACTGCAGGGGGGTTGGACAAGATGGCTTTTGAGGGTGTCTTCCACCACAGTGCAATCTGTGAAGGGGGTTGTGTTTGTGGCTTTGAATTCACTGGACAACTCTAAGCACATGTCTGGGGATAGGCCTTTAAGCTTATGCGATATTAAGTTACTGGAATATTTCAGTTCTGGAGTGGCTTAATTTAAGAAAGTCCCGCTTTACTGGCATGTAGAGGAGAAAGCAAACCAAATACCATTCTTTATAGTACTCCAAATATAAAGCTGGGAGCATGTCCAACTTCGGTAATCCTACGTTATCTGTAAACTTCTGGAAGCAGAGAGGGAAATTGCACCAGGTGAGCCAGATATGTTTTGAAATGTCATTTAGTTTGCTAGACTGGGGCTTTTGATTTGATAAAAGCACCCTGTTCTGTTTTGTGAAAGTACCTGGCTGGACAAAGCAAGAGACCATTTGATTAGATCGAGGCCACGGAGGAAGGCTATTGGGGGAAGGCTGAAGAGATAGATCAGTTTTGATTATAGAAGAGATGAGTTCGACAAAGCCATTCCAGTCTTTGCTGACAGCATGTGAAGTTTTGGCACGACCTGATTAGTCCTTCTACTCTTGAAAAACATCTTCCTAAAGTTACATGATAAAAAGCAGTTGCTATTTTCTTTAGGCTCGTTATAACGATTATCTACCCAATTGAAAATGCTGGGCTGTCTGTCCTGACCTAGGGAAGAGCCCTTCCCATCCTAGATTTTCTGGCACGTGTGGCCATCTACAAGCCAAACCCTGAAGAATAAAAATTCTTCTATCCCTTTTTCTGCTGTGATTCGTGTTCTGAGTGTGGATTATCTGCTTCAGTGTGTTGTTTAGCTTCAGCCTGGACACGCTAGAGCAAATGTTGCAGAGAGAGATGCTGGGTTTTTGGGTTGTGCTATGTTGCTACAGATCATGTCACCTCGATGGGTAAACAGTCCAAAAATAAAGCCAGCAAATGATACAAAAAAGGAATCCAGTTATATTTTTATATCTCATTAAGTTTCGCTCCTCCTTCTGGTTTTATTGGCAGAGATATCCGGGGAGTGTTCATCTCCATCTGAGAAGAGGTTAAAAGATTTGCAATTTGCTGTCTGGATGGACACTTTATTGGTTATTTTTTCTTTTTTTTTGCTAGAAGGATTAAGTGGGAAAGGTTTTAGGATCTTCCACACCTGTCTAATTTAAGGAAATCCTTATTTTATCATGTATAGAAAACAGCTACTAATCTAAGGTTTGTTACTAGTATCCTGCCCAGGGATTCTTTATTTAGGTACTCAGCTCAAAGAGCTGCTGTCCCAAGCTGTCATTTAACACAGGGATTGCTTAATATTGCCGCTGAGCCAAGTCTATCGATGGGTGAACTCTCTTTTGAACCTTGAACTTTCCCTGTGTGGTAATGACAGATGATTAGGGGTGGCAAAAAGGAAGATTCTGCCAGCGCAGGCTCTGGGGTCAACACTGGTCTGTCCACAGAGCTCTGCATGACCTTGATCTATGACTGCAGAATACTTGCTACAAAAGCCTGTCTTCTTCAGTCTCCATGGTTCAATGTGAGATTAAGAACTCACCAATACGGTTGTTTTCTGTTTTTTCTGAGGGGTCCTTGACTGCCTACCCCTCCCTTCTAGAGTATATCTAAAATGTGGCTGGATGATTGTGATGGAACTTGACCTGCGCTCTCCATCCAAATGCCTAGGGCAGCCCAAGCCAGGAAAGGCAGTTGGAAAGAACATTGTATGCCTTTGGAAGTACACCTATGCCCACTAAGCACTGGCTTACCGTGCTTTGGTTTTGTTATTGTTTGTTTGTTTTTCCTAGCTTCGTGCTGGGATTCTCTAGCATGCTTAGAATCTATGTGGTTAATGATATTTCTGAAAATGAATGGTGGCTGCCAGGATTGCTACGGCCCTATGCTGAATATGTTTCCACATGATGTATAAGTGTATGCTCAGATTATGGTCCAGCCAACTTTTGTGTCTTTTAAGTTGGAACGAAGAACTTTTCTCTTAGGTTCATCTGTTGTGTTTTACCTCTGTCAGATTCTGATCATAACAAAAAATTGTTTTTTTTTTTTCAGACAGTAGCTATGAGTTAGATAGAATGAGAGTTATTATGACTCTTTTTATAGCCATAATCCTGTGCTGTAAGAATTCTGTTTGTCTCATGTCCCCTACTTAGGATTTTATGTAGTTATTTATACCACACTTACTGGATCTTAGGATTCATGTGGTAAGGGGCATGACTCCCCAGTGTGGATCTGCAAATAAGATGATGCATGGAAAATTTCAGATACTGTATAATGAACTCCTTCATGTATTCAATATGAGGACATTGCTGAGAATATGAACCTTGGCAAGCAGAAGTATCAACTTTTTTTTTTTTTTTTTTTTTTTTTTTTTTGTTTAATATTTAAAGCGCTAAACTTAAGCACATTTGAAGTCAGTAGCTGGAGAAAAACATGACTTTTCCCTAAAGTAATTTCTGTAAAATGATATTGCAAAGGCCAAAGGATTAGGTATTCCCAATAAAAGAGTTAAAAAAATATCTTAATTACAGAAATCCTTCAGTATGTACAAATGACTATTCTTTCTCTGAAAACAGCAGTTTTTCTGTCACTTCTGTAAAGGTCTCTTTGTACAGTAGACAAAGATGCATAAGGAAAACAAAACACATTGCATCTGGGAATTTAAAAAAAAAAGAGTATTTTCTTTGTTCCAAGTAACCTATACTGTTAATTCTAAAAATGAGACAGAATGTTTTTCTAAAATCTTAGTATGCAGCTCATGTATTTCCGTGGAATGTCCTTAACTATTCACTGAGTCACTCCCTATTCATTTAAAGCTAATATATGGCACTTTTATTGTGGTTTCTAAAGTATGGAGGTTATGTGAGTCAGATGCAATTTAGAATAGAGATTATCTTTAAATAATCAAAAACATACTTTGCCAAAAATACTGGGAAAAAAAAAAAAAGAAGAAAGCATTCAGTGCTCTTAAAACACGAAGTGCTTTCTAAAGAGACTTTTTATTTTTCAATAAATAAGGAGGGAGATATGTTATGTAAACCTAAGTGTTTAGCAGCCATCCATTTACTCCCTTCAAGGAGACAAGGGGGTTTAAAATTTTCAGAGCTCATGAGAAAGGCACATCCTTGGGTACTTGCACCAAGGACATGATGGAAGCATTTTTCCTTGAAAATTTTCAGCAAGAAGACATAAGGTTAGAGGTGGCATGAATGATAACTTTCTTGAAGATTTAATCAAGGACGTTTTGGAGAATGTGGGCGTTTGGATCTCTCCTTCAAAAGGGGGGAAAAAAATCAACAACCAAGAACCTCCCTGCCTACTCTTTCTTCTTCTATTTTTTTTTTTTTAATTCCTCCTTCTTCTTAAACTGGTTTCGATTCTCATAAATTTTTTTGTTAATAATTCAGTGTTAGTAAGGGCAATTGTTCACTTTTTTTTTGCTGTGACTTTGAAGTTGCTTTGTTGTCACAGCTGCTAGGCTGGCATTTCCTGGACATCAGTGGGATATTGATGATAGCTTGCCTGCTTCCCTTCTTTTTTGATGGATTTTTTCAGAAAGGGTGGTGAACTGGCAGACTCAGATGCCTGTATTAAAAATGTAGAAGGTGGATTGTAGTGGGCTAGAGATGACCAGAATATGAAAATCCAAAGAATTACCAGCTTTTTTGTAATATAGTCAGCAACTTGATCTACAGACAGAATCCAAAAGATCTCAGAGCTAGGAACATGTATTCATCCTGCTGCTCATCTTTTTTTTTTTTTTTCCCTCCTTACTGTTTTTCAAGCATTTGGTGCAGCAACAAATGGTGCTGGCCTGTCAGCCTGACACCAGCTTAAGTAGAAGCCACACTGTAATAAATGCGTATTTCCTCTATCAAAAGACATGTTGTTGTCTGAAAAAAAATCCCAAGCAGCCTTCCACAGAAGCATTTCCAGCTATATATTAAGCCTCATCTTTTTCAATTACAACAGGGCTTTTTTTCTTCTGATGATCTCTTCTTTTTTTTTTAATAACCAAAGGAGCAAATACGTGTTGGTTTTGAGCTTTAATATGGCGCTTTGTGTACTCTGACCTCCTAATCACACTCTCCATGACATGTCAATCTACTGCTATGGGAAGTCGGTGATTTGGGCTGTCAAGAAACTGTTGATATGCTCATATATCCTGTGCACTTAGGGCAGAGGAGTTCAAAGAAATGCATTAACCAAAGGAATGGAATGTTATGGGAGCCCATAATTCAGCTATTCAGCGTCCCTTTTCCCAGTTCACGAGTGGTTCTTTATCTGTGTTGTGACTTTAAATATGAGCACCAGGTGTGAATATTTCTGTTTATATTTTTTGTTTAAGCAGAGCTGATGCAGATGATGAAATGTAAAGATGTGAGATGGGTTTAGTAAATAGTCAGGGTGCATATGTCTAAACAAGGAAGGAGATTGTAGAATGTGGTTTCAGTTTATAATGCTCTCTTTTCATTATTATATAACCATCTGCCTCTCTGGCATGTTCCTCAAAATCTGGTGATCTTCCATTTCACTCTGTAACCTGCAACGTTACACTGATGTTTCCTCTGATGAACTAGTGGAATCATCAAGATCACAAGATAAATGCTGTTTACATCTACAGTTTTATTCTCCATAAAAACTAGGAGATAGAACTGACTTTTATTATCAAATGGAGACCACTTTAGTATACAATTTGAGAGGCATGATGTGAATATGATTCTAGGGGCAAGGATCTTTTCCTCTTGGCACTGATGGGACTTCCTCTGTGGTCATAGATGTATCACCCAAATGTTCTGCCTGGAATTTCCCTTCTATTATGTGTTGATAGCAATATTTGCCCCTCTGGTGAAGATTATGATAGCTAATTAATGTTTGCAAACTTCTGTGAAAATGCAAAGTATAGTTAAAAAAACACCAGTAAATGTAAAATACTGTGTCACCATTAACTTGAAGACTAAGTGAATATTTTCACTGTCATAATCCAGCACCTTTTATGCTGTTGTTCCACAAGTTAGGCATAGATTTATGACACTGTGGAATTGTCCTTGATGAGGCAGCGGTGAGCTAGCACCTTAAATATACCTTCCTGGTTTTCCCTGGGAAACAGCATCATCATTTAAAACTTATCATGAACCTTTCTTCTGAAAGTAATTTTCTAAGATTTTTCTTTGGCCATTCAGCTTCAGCAATGATTAAAGGATTTAGATTCTTAAGTCTGCATTTCAACCTACCCTTGACATGCTAGAAATCTTGGAGCAAGTTAATTTGTCTGCTGTGTACTGAATCTTGACAGATCCCCTTGCATCTGCCCAAGGGTCTCCTAAATACTGTGGTGAAGAAAGCAGAAAACATGTCCATGGATACAGATGTGGAGCCTTAAAATTGCTGTTCTGCTTTTCTCATCCATAAATTGGTTACAAGAATGAAAACAGATTCTTAATCTGTTATGGATTTGCAAAAGATGCAAAGATACAGTGTTTTAACCATTGGCGTGCCTCAGTGAATGTAGGGTAGAGCTTTTAAGAGTGATGAATGGGTTTTTTTTTTTGATGGATGGTCACGTACAAAGCTTTAAAAGATGAAAGAGGCCAAACTCAGGTTAGTAGTTCCTATGGATTTGGCGGGGTTTGGTGGGCTTTCTTTGGTTATTGTTTTCTTTTTTCTTACAGATGATTTTTGAAGAAAGCGAACTTGAAGCTCTTGGCCTAGGCTGTTCTTGAGTTGTGGTGTAGATGCTTTGAGGGTATAAACCACAGAGGAAGTTGGGATAAAATAGCTACTTAAAAAGAGATTAAGGGATTTACTTCAGTGCCTCTATGGGCTGTGATTTAAAGAGAGAAGAGCCTAATTTTTCATATTGCAACTACTTTTATTAGCTACAGGTTTTAACTTCTTGGAAAGTTTCTCACATTTTTCTATCAGCCTATTTTAGGAATTAATCCAGACCAGTCAACAGAATTCTACGTTGCACTTGATTTCTTGGTAATTTTAAAAGCTTCTCAGTGTCTAATCTGTCCAGTGTAACTCTCTAATTTTTTTGCCACAGATGGTATTGATCAGCAAGAATAATAGATAACTGTACTTAAACTCCATTTTGCAGAGCTAAAAAAGAAAAAAGTAATAAAGTTGGGATGTGGAGGGAAGAAGGCATTACATAAATCAGAATCGATTGCAGAATGATGACTCTGGGTCAAAAGACTCTTGAAACTACTTCTAGTTAGTTACTTTACTTCCCCCCTCTCCCCTCGTAGAGTTCTATTCAGGACAGGAGCTTAGCTTTGTCTTCCAACTTGCTCTGCCAGTGATGGTCAGTGAGGGCATAGCTTTGTCAGTCTTTGATTTGAAGCACCCTCAGAACTTTATAACCACAGTACTAAATAAAGAGTTTTGTAGAAGTTCTTGGTGATCTTTACTGGAAACTGATTTCTGTGTGACAGATAAACTGAGGATGGCTTGACTTAGTACCTTAGTGAGGTACTAAGCTCAGTACTGGTATAACTTTGGATACATGGAGATTTTTTTGAGTAGTCTCAGAAGAACAAAATTCTATGCCAGCTGGTAGATGTTTACATTTGAAAGGGTTTCCTCACTTGGTTCTTATTCACTTCTGTCTGCCTATCCTGTATGAAAAACACCTTGAACATTCTTAAATTGTCTCTCACAAAAGCTTAGCTCTAGAATTGTTCTCAATTTGTGCACATTTATTTTGTCTTTTTCAAATGTCACCTCAGTATTTCAATAAGAGATTCAATCGTACCTGAAGTTCTCACAATCCATTTTCAGTAGATCGTTCAGTGAGGAGATAATGACCTCTGCTTTTTTTTTTTGTTTTTTTTTTTTTTTTTTTTTTTTTTTTTTTTTTTTTTTTTTTTTTTTTAGGATTTCTTTGTCTTAGGATCAGAAAAACTTAAAGTTACTTTTGGAAATGAGTTGCAGATGCCAAAGTAACTTTGGTCAAAGTCCATAAATTCTGAACTGTGGCTAACTCATTCTCCTAAATGGAAGAGGGCTGGGAGGGTGAGTTCAAGCACCTGACTGTTGCTCATCTATGCAGTTCAAGTGTGAGGTCTCCCTGTGGCTCCACTTTATAATTTCTCAACTAATTCTGTTCAAGACAAGTCTGCTGTAGGTACATTTAGCTCAGAGTAGCGTGGCTATGAACTAGTCTCTGTCATGTAGGCTTAGGAGTTTGGATCACTCCCAAGTTTAAAAATATTTTAGGTTGCTGTAGAGACATGTGTGACCAGAAATCATTTGCTTGAGGCAAAAGGAGACAATCCCAATGTCTTCAATAAGTTAAGAATGGGGTAGATTTGGTTTGTGACACTAAAGATTGTGTTGAGGTGAAGCAGTGGTTCTTTTCTGTGTCATGTGTGAATTGAGAATCTGCCCTGTCATACACTGTTTGTAGGTGTCTTCCTTTATCAAGAAGGTAGAACAGCAGCAGATCTTGCTGACTTGAAAAATGTCTGTGACCATGTTCACTTTGATGTTATTGAGGCACTCTGCTACTATTTGGAGATTCTCAACTGAAATTAAATGGAGACTTGAGGACTTCTCTGCTATAAGAGGTATCCTGTGCCAGTGAGTTTGTGGGCAAATGGAAGGTAGGTGGACTCTCTGTTTCCAACATTAGGTAGGACAAAGTAGATGGCCAAATAATCAGATGTTTGCTGTCAGATTTCATCCATGGTCTGTGGTAATTTATGCCTACCGAATATCTGCCTGGTAAGGTTGAGTCAAAATGTGTGGTTTCTATACTGGCCTGTATGCTTCACTTCTGTTTATATGCTTCTGGGCAACTCTTTGTCTTGCCTGTGAAAGGGAAAAGATAATTTGATTCATCCTGTGAACATGATTGCTTTCTCTCCTTCTCAACCTATTTCTTAGACTAAGCTGAATGTTCTTTACTGGGTTCCTGTGGAAGGCATTCAGTGGTAAAAATGTTTTCTTTCTTGGGAAATGTTTAATAAACATGAATAAGAATCCAGCACAATCCAAACACCAGTGGTTTCTCTCATGCAACTTTTCTTATTTCTTAAATTTCATTGTAGTTGCTTTTAACCAAATCCAGCAAGTTTAAAGTCTACATCAAGCCCACATTTAGGTCTAACTTTGTATTTTAATCTATAGTTTGGTAATAGGAGTATCTGATTTACAAAGAAATATATAATTTAAATATTTTTTCCCTGTGTAAATTAAACATAACTTGATGGATTTAGGTGGGTTTGCTTGTTTCAAGTTATTGTATATTGCATAGTAGTGGTGCTGGAAAACAAGTGAAAGAACAGAAGCTTTGAATTCAGGCTGGGAGACTATGTTCCAAAGATATTAAAGTACAATTTGAAACTTCTGGAAGCTTTGGGTTGAATATTAGGGCTCAAAAATGCAAATAAATTTAGAAATATTCCAGGTTAAATCTTTTCAATCTGCTATTCTCCATGCTGCCTTCCAGCATCCTGTGTTTTCTTTTTGCATTCCATTCCCTAAAAGCCTTTTCTACTTTCCGAAACTGTTTAAATGCTTACTTTATGATTAGCATAATAGTCAAAGTTCTCACAACTTTTGTGGCACTGAAAATAATGTTATGCTCTTCACTGCAGTTCCCTAAAAGTCTAGGAGAGAGGCACAGATGTGCCTCTCCTGTGCATATATCCTGCAGCTTTTGTCAAATATGCCATAAATTTAATCCAAAACCACCACTGGCTTTTAGTGGAAAGTCCAACCAGCTAGATTTAAAAAATAAATGCTCAGTCTTCAGTAATGGGCAATGATGCCCCTCTTACCCTCTTTACTAACAGAGCTTTAGCATGGTTAGTTGTGCAATGCTGATGGAGAAGCAGAGCTATTATTTTAATTTCTTAGATGAAGAATTGGAGCATGGTGAGATTGGCCCTTGCCAAAAGTATTAGTATATGTACAGAGCCTCTGGGTGAACCCAGTGTGCCGTGGTTTATAGCTGGTGCCCTGCTATATTGATCATTTTTCCTTTATGACAAACTTTATACATACAAAATGTGTCAATCTGTTGTGGAGACATCTATCACAGCCACTTAGGAAAATCTTTTATACTCTTCTCTTACTCCTAGGAAAGAAATAACAACATCCAGTGTCTTGTCAGCATTGGAGTGAGGTTTCTGTGTTTATAGACAGCCTGTTTTTGTAGTGGAACTTAGGCAAAGAAGCTGGTGAGGGGTTTGGAGATGAGGTCATATGAGGAGAGGCTGAGGGAGCTGAGATTGTTTAGCCTGAAGAAGAGACTGAGGGGAGACCTTACTGCTCCCTACAGCCACCTGAAAGGGGATTGTAGTGAGACTGGTGTTGACCTCTTCTCCCAAACAGCTAACAACAGGACAAGAGGAAATGGCCTCACGCTGTGCCAGGGGAAGTTTGGATTGGACATCCAGTATCTGAAGGGGGCCTACAGGAAGGCTGGGGAGGGATTATTTACAAGGTCTTGCAATGACAGGACAAGAGGCAATGGGTTTAAACTGGCAGAGGGAAGATTTAGACTGGATGTTAGGAGGAAGTTCTTTCTAGTGAGGGTGGTGAGGCACTGGAACAGGTTGCCCAGGGAGGTTGTGGCTGCTCCCTCCCTGGAGGTGTTCAAGGCCAGGTTGGACGAGGCCTTGAGTGACCTGTACTAGTNGGTGAGACACTGGAACAGGTTTCCCATGGAGGTTGTGGCTGCTCCCTCCCTGGAGGTGTTGAAGGCCAGGTTGGACGAGGCCTTGAGTGACCTGTGCTAGTGGGAGGTGTCCCTGCCTATGGCAGGGGATTGGAACTAGATGATCCTTGAGGTCCCTTCCAACCTTACCATTCTATGATTCTATGTCACACTTTGGGACATGGTCTAGTGGTCACAGAGGTGTTTGGTAGAAGGTTGGACTCGATGATTTTAGAGGTCTTTTCCAACCTTAATGATTCTGTGATTTTATGAACTTCAGAAATGATCTAATCTCTACAAAGATTTGAACTTCCCAGGTCTGTTTGGTACCTTTACAAAATCCCTTTCAAGCATACACCTTCCTAAGTAAAAAAACACCATGAACTTACTGTAAAAGGGAACAGACTGAGCTTGGGAACAGTCACATCCTGCTCAGTGACACCTGGAGAGCAATTTTCAGATACGATCAGGCACTGCTCTTGGAAGCATCTTTTGGCTGTGAAAGAAGAATGGGAAATGAAACTTACCTTCTTATTATCTTTTACGAAACAAAAATGCCGACATTCAGAAACATATCACCAACTGCGAGCGCAAATGTTACAGCAGGATGGAGTTTACTGGAGACCCTTAGTCCACTCATAGTCATTATTCAGACACCCTCTAAGGTGTGAGACAAAACGGGAATGTGAAGTGTAGGCTCTTGATTTTCTCCACCTTCTCTTTGCATCCTCAGGCTTTTACTTTCTAAAAGCCAAAAAAGAATTATATTTCAATTGTATTGTTTGAAGGCTAAGTGAGAAGACTTGGTTTTCTTCATTATATCATTCTGAAATGAATGCACGTGGAAACAGTCTGAAATGGTGGAACCCCACCTGTGCAGCCATTGTAAGTTGGTGAAGGGTTGGTCCTGCAGCTGCTGAGTTTGGGACCACAGACTTGTTCCAGCTATGACTGCAGGAGTGAGACCTGAATTACTTCTAAGAGCACGGGTCCTGGTATAAACCTCTGTAATGCTCAGATGACTAAAATTTCTTGCGATGACTAAAATTTCTTGCTGCATGTCCTCTCTCTGCTTAAACCTTCCTGTGTTTACAGAGGTGCCAGAGAAAGCTGCGCCAAACCTGGGGATTCCCAGGCCACCTGAAGGTCTGTTTAGACTTCTGTCTTGTATTTAAAGTCCCTTTCCTGTTTTAAAGAAAATTATACTTTCCTTAGATTACCAGTGGAGCTTGGTAGCCAGAAAAAAGACATGCAAACAGGTCTGTGCAAATACGCTTGCAGAGAAAATGATCACCTCAGAGAAACTGATATTTAATCCTTAGATGAGGTAATATTGACATTAGTGGAGATTGCATCTGATGTCATTCTTTTTAAGGGATATTACCAGATTTCATTAATGATTTCATGGGGTTTATAGCCTTTCTTAAAAACAAACAAAAAAAAGAAGCCTAGTCAAAATAATGGGAGCTTCGAGAATCCAATTAGAATGGTCAGTTGCCTTATGGTTGAGTCACTTTGCCTGAGATGGGGAACAACCATGTTCAAGCCCTCTTTTCAAATAAGACAGCAAGGTGTTGTCCCTGAGCCTTGTGTTTGAAATGAAGTCTGGTTCACTCCTAGAGTCTTTCATGGAAAGAATATGAAAACGTTGTTCTCATTTGATCCAGAATGGGAGAAAAATGACACTGTAAAGTCACAGTTCTGCTGAGGTCTAGAAGATGCTGAAGCAATGCTTTCACTATTAAAACAAAAAGTGTTTCATAGTTTCATAGACCAATTGTATTGTAAAGCAGGAGAGGGAATCCCAGCTTGACTATGCTCCTCATGAGCAGTATAGTAGAAAGCTCTTTAAAAAGCAAAATCATAGTAAATAAAGACTTTTGTTTCCTCCCTACTAAGTTAGAAGGACCCACTAAACCAGAGAGAAAAACTGAGTTATCAAGTTTAAATGAATGTCTTGAGAGGAATCTCTAAAGAGAAATGCAGTAATTTCAGCTGAGTTGTGTATGACTGCAAAATGTGAGGAGACAGACCTGCTTGCAGCATTGGGACCTCGTGATTACATGGGCAAGCAGTTAATCTTTTTATTACATATAGTGTAACAAGCACTAGCATTTAAAACTGAGTAATGGTTTCTCCCACTATTATCTTTCAATTCTGTTACTTCTAACCATATTAAGTACCAAAAAAATGCAGAATTTTTAGGGTTTTGGGAGCTTGTTTTTGTTTGGTGGTGGTTGTTTTTTCCCATGAATCATCAAGGTTGGAAAAGATCTTCGAGATTATCGAGCCCAACCATAACCCAGATGCCATGGCCACTAAATTATATGCCAAAGCACCACATCTACAAGCTCCTGAACACCTGCAGGGATGCTGACTCCACCACCTCCCCAGGCAGCCTGTTCCAATACCTGACCACTCTCTCAGTAAAGGTATTTTTCCTAGTATCCAATCTAACCCTCCCCTGGCACAACTTAAACCCATTTCCTCTCATCCTATCACTAGTTACTTCTGAAAAGAGACCTACAGCAGCCTTGCTGCAACCTCCTTTCCAGGTAGTTGTAGAGAGCAATAAGATCTCCTCTCAGCCTTCTCCTTGCCAGACTAAACGACCCCAGTTCCCTCAGCCGCTCCTCATATGACATGCCCTCCAAACCCCTCACCAACCTCATTGCTCTGCTCTGGACACCCTTCAGGACCTCAATGTCTTTCTTATCCTGTGGTGCCCAGAACTGAACACAGCTCTTAAGATGTGGCTTCACCAGGGCCAAGTACAGAGGCATGATCACTTCCCTACTCCTGCTGTACACAGCGGTTTTCAAGTGGAAGGTAATTTCATTATGAGGAGTTTTCACTGATATTAGTAAATCTACTTCTGAAGTATAATTCTGCTTTTTAATTTTTGGTGGACCGAGAACATATCAGTGGAATTCTCCAATAGTGAATTTTGTCCACAAATTTGTTTTCCATAGCTTACATCCACTCTCCTGTCCTGAGGACATGATAGGATTGTGCCTTTTGTTTGTTTTCAGTGATCGTCTAAGAGGAAGATGTGTGAAGTAAGATCCTGAATGAGGTGGAAAGGGAGAGAAGTATTACTGAATAATGATGAGACATTTACATACTCCATTTTCTTTTCTTAATGCCCATTCCATAATGACTGCAAGCAAAGGCAGAGTTATGCTTTTTCAGTGACATTTATTTGATCCTAGTTAAATAGGGATTTTAAGACTTTTTTTTCCTTGTCACTACTATCTGCACCAGGAGAACACGAATTTGGAAAAAGGGATGAAATAATACAAAAATATCCCTCGGCCTTACCAAAGTAGAATATAACCCATCTAGACACTGTTAGCTGGCATTTTGCTTTGTTATGGTGTGCTCAAAATCAATTTAAAAAATACAATTAAGGAGTTACTAGAATTGCACAGAGAAATATTTCGAATTTAGAGAGTGGAGAAGTCAAGATTTAACATTTTATTGCCAAGGGGAGACTGGCAGCTTGAAAGTATCACTTTTCTGTCTTACTGTTGGTAGCTGCATGTACTGTCTTTATAGCTGAGTGCTGAAGAAAAAATTCTCTATGTTTTGTACCTTTGCTAGACCTTCAGTAGAGGCAGTTTGCCTCCCAATGTATTTTGCATTGTACATTGACGTCTCTCACAGCAATAAAAGTGGTAAAATACAGGTTGTGGAGGGAAGAAATAAAGACATGCTTGTAAAAACTCTGAACCTTCGTAGAACATCTCAGGAGAAACAGCAAACTCCAGCTCTCTGACTAGCTAATTTTATAATACCACATAGGTGGTACATCAAGTGGCTGTATGGTATGACTTAAGCGGGCACGGGGAGTGGATATGCACAGTCTCTTGTGATGGTGAAGGAGTATATATTAGACCTTATATTTTCTGTACATGCTAGCAATTTTTTGTTACAGGTATTAAGTTTATCTCGTCTGACCCACACTTTTAAAAAAATGCTGTCTCTGAGTTTTATCTTTTAGTGAGAGTGGTTATTTCTGTACTTTCCACTATACATTGCAGTATTTTGTCAGTCCACAATGCATCAGTAGCAGGGCCAGTACTTCAGAAAGCCCTACCTGTGTGGGCATGGAGGACCTTGAGAGGAAACCAAGACATGGGGAAGAAAGAAAAGAAGGGCTGGTTTTGAATCGAGACACTGTGCTGAGTGTTCTTTGAGGAACTGTAGTGAAGTCCTGGCACCTGTGCCCCTTGTTCTAGCTCATATCTCTATGGCCTGGGAAAACTTAACCTTTCCTTTCTAACACTGGCTTTTGGGAATGAGCCAAAGAGAAAAACATTCAGCAAAGAGCTCCTGAAGCAATGTCCACCCTCCAAGAATGAGGTACTCAACACCCATGAGATGTATCTTCTAGTACTTCATCTCACATGAAGAGAAGCAAGCTAGTCATTGGTCTTGTTCTCTTGAAGTCAAACACAGAATCCATTATGACCCAGATCCCATGAGTGTGCGCAGTGTCCAAGAGTTCTTCACGGCTCTTAGCTCACTTTCTCTACATTCTGACAGGGAGACTTCCCATCTGCACATTGCCTCTGCAGTGTCATCCTCCTAACAACTTTTGTCATCTGTCTTCCATCTCCCTCTGCTCACCTCACCCCTACCCCAAAAGCAAAAACTTAATTTGATTAGTGGTATTGAGTGGGGAGCTTATTGTTATGTAGACTTATTTTATCAGAAGGCTTGTTACTCATTCTGGGTGGAGATGTTTGGCTTCAGTCACATTTATCTGTCTGTGTCCACATCTCAAGGATTTGCATGGTATTGACATTTCCATTACAGGAATTTGAAGAATGTTCAATTATATACAGGCTATGAAGCATATTTACTACTACTTCTTTTTTTTTTCTTTTTTTTTTTCTTTTTTTTTCCTTTTNTTTTTTTTTTTCTTTTTTTTTCCTTTTTTTTCCCTTTTTTTATCTTTTTTTTTTCCTCTCTTTTCTCCTTCTTATATCTGTCAGCTGTTTCCTGACTAACTTTAAACCAGGCTGCTAATACTCAGAGATATATATTTATTATTTTTCTTCACATATCTGCTACCTTGTAATATATACACATAGTGCATATGCAAATAAATCCTCATATCATAGCATTAAAAGACAGCACCAGATTTTATCTGAAGGATTATTGCAAACCTGTTTCTAATTTGTATAATGTTTTTGTTAATAGCAGTACCTCTTTAAAATGCCCAATAAAATAGAGTAACATTAATTTAAATAGAAATTTCAGTCATTTTAGATATCCCCCCTATTATAACAGGTCAGGCTTTTAACAGATGTCTCAATAACTTTGCTATCACCAGGAATATTTCACGAATTAAAATCAGGCCTCTTTGTCTCTGTCACTCATTGAAATGACCTACATATTTGGCAGATGGAAAGGACTTGCTTGTGCATTAGCACTGATGGGATAGAGGTTTTTTTTTTTCAGTTTTGTATTTTTGGAGAAGAGAGGAAGATTTAACATAAGTTAACATCGTTTATTTTTTATTCATACCTTACTGCAGTTGCCCCTTACAGAAAAATCATATTAGGCACATCTTGCCTTTTAAGCATGGAAAACATTTAGGTCATTTCTCCTGGGCACCAGACTTCTGTCTTAATGTAAACCTTTCAGCGAAGCAGTAGACAACTTCTTTGCAAGTGTATGGACTAATGGGGCTGAAGTAGAAGGTGCAGTAACTCAGCTGCTGCAGAGGTTCTAGATGAAATCTCCTCCAGAGACCTGGCCGCTTCCAAGCATTTCTGGGGTGTTGATTTTCATGCTTAAGTATTTTGGTTTCCTTTTCCTGGCATAGTGAGAGTTTTTCAGCATTACATACTAAGAGTCTTGCTTAAAACAGCTCAGTGACCTGTTTTTATGTCAGCACATGTGTCTCTATTCTTTGAAGAATCAAAAAGGGCCTCTCGAGTTGAAGATTTCATTGACTGTCTTGATGACAGCAGAGCCTGAATCCTGCTGTGAAGAGGCAAGCTGCAGAGAGACATTTAGTTGTAGATGTGATCTTTTTATCTGCTGCAAAATCACTCTCTGGTGTCCTGTGTGTCAGTACAGGTAGAAATGATTTCTTCTTTATTTTTATAAGTTTGATTGGAATGTAACTACACAAACAAGTGGAAAAGCTCCACATATAAATGTGCTGCCTGAGCAAGCAGTACATCCTACAGTTGTTAATCAAGAGGTATAAAAACCAATGGGATTGAATGAAGTTACTTAAGGGATACATTTGATCCCCTATCTTTGTTTTTTCTGTGCATGTACTGAAGGTATAAGTCAAAAACAGATACTAAGATTCTACAGTTTCCACTGTCTCATCAAATAAAGCATTTCTTCAGACTATTTGAATCATAGAACTCTCTTGACTGGAAAAGTCTTCTAAGAACATCAGTTTCAACTGTCAGCCTAACACCACCATGGCCCTTCTCCCATGTCCCAAAGTGCCACATCTACACATTACTGAAGCACCTTCCTGGGGAGCCTGTTCCAATGCCTGACCACTCTTTCAGGAAAGAATTTTTTTCTAATATCCAATCTAAATCTCCCCTGGCACAGTTTCAGGCCATTTCCTCTTGGAGGGAGAAGAAAATTACCTCCACCTTACTCCAACCTGCTTTCAGGGAGTGTAGAGAGCAACGAGGCCTCAGCCTTTTCTTCTCCAGACTAAACAACCCCACTTCCCTCAGCTGCTCTTCACAAGCCCTGTTCTCCAGACCCTTCACCAGCTTTGTTGCCCTTCTCTGGACATGCTCCAGCAGCTCAATGTCCTTCTTGTAATGAGTGACCCAAAACTGAACAAAGTGCCTTAAGCGTGGCCTCACCAGTGCTGAGTACAGGGGCACAAAGTCAAGTATATCAGTACTGTCTGATCAAATTTAATGAAATTTGTCAAACCATTTCACAAAGTAGCCACATTTTTGTTTACAGCCACCGCAATGTTGTTTTAATTTTTTTTTTTTCCTGAGGATTCTCTCCGTTTGCAAGGAATTTTAACTTATCCTGCTCAGTGAGAGAAGCATATGGGTCATTTGGCAGCCAGGAGTGCTTGTGCTTTCCTACTCATCTCTCAAACTGTACGGATATCCTAGGGATTGAAGAGGCAAATCAGGAAAGGTGTTTTGTTATCATAAATTTTTCATAACATCATACCGTTCTGCTAGCCTGCACACTCTAGGACTCTCAGGGGAGATATAGGTGAAGTGCTTATCTAGTGGTGATGATGATGATGATAAAAATATAGTAATTTTCAGCTCGTAACTAATTGCTTAAGATAATATGAATAAATTCATACATGGGATTTGGTTTCCCTTCTTGGAATTGTAGGTCTTTTTCATACTCAGGTAGAATCTGAAGTCTTTCTTGGAACCATGGCTTAGTTCACGTCAACTCAAGACTTACTGTTTTAAGGAGCTTCCAGGGATGTAGGAACTGCCACCACTTCACTCAAAGCCTGTTCTGCAATACGATTTGCACCTATGTACTATCAGAAGAAAGCAAATGAAACAAAAGCATACACTTTTTGAAAGGAAAGCAACTATTTTTGAGGGAAAGCCAGTAAATCGTTGGGTTAATCATTGTCTCACTCTGGGTATCAGTGTTTTCTCTTAAATGGGAAAGGAAAGTTTTGATTTATTAGAGATCATCCTGTAACAGGGACTGGAAAAACAGTTCCATAGAATACCACTGGATGTTTATTATTTACATGTCAAAGGGAAAAAAAAAAAAAGTGTTCCTTCAACATTACCTTCTAACTCTTTATTCTTGCAATTGAGAAACACACTTAGGCAGAGAAAACAGGAGATAGGATGTGGTACACCCTGCAGCCATTAACACTGTCAGTTAGCACCATTTATCTTGAAATTTGTCCAGGCTGGAACACAAAGTGTGTACATCATAGTTTGGAGCAAACAGCAACATAGAAAATTACAGTATTTGTGGAGACACTAGCTACTGTAGGGGAGAGAGCAAAGGCACACAGTAAGTCTAGAAAAGAGCTGCATTTTTTTGTGTGTGAAAATTTGATTATAAGATGGTTCTTTCAACATAAACACAATTCTCTCAGGACTTATTAATGCTAAAGTAGCATAGTGGAAAGACTCTAGTGCAGTCCGCTTTAATAGCTTTCTGGCTTGAACGCCAATACATAATGTTCTAGTAGTAGTTTATGGGTGACTGCAATAAATTGGTAGCAAGTGTTTCCCATTTTTTGGCTCTTCTTATCAGATCTGCTGGTGGAACATTTTGTTCTGAGAATATTGCAAAGGCAATTGATCTGCTTTGGATGTGTGTTCAGGAGTTTTGTGTCTTTTAAAATATATGTATATATATGAGCTTTTCTCACTGTGTTCAGAGATGTAGACCGTAAAGCTGAGGGCCAGTAAAATGTTACAGGGATTTGAGCAGTTGGTTAGACCCAGCAGGACTCCACCTACCCTAACTAATGTTCTGTGAGTACTGCCAAAAAAGGCAGAGCTTTCCTTCCCCCCTGCCACCTCCCTTCCCAATACTTTCATTGTTCTGATCTTTTCATGCAGCAGTGGAAAATTTGTTCCTGTCCGTGCAGGAATAAAGATCTTTCAAGCAGGTTCATTTTAGGCCCAAATGGCTTTTTGAAACAGAAAGAAACGTGGAATGTTTTGCACTTAGTGGTGAGGGAAAGAGCCACTTTTGATTAGAGATGGGCCTGATACAGTCACCTTTGATTTCTGTTAGATTTGGAGCTGAACTTAACTGTAATTACAGAGTGAAATTCCATGGCCTCTATTATGCAGGAGCTGTCCCTCTTGGTCTTCAAGTCAATTAATTCACAGCTCCAGATCATCTCTATAGCCACCCTAATTGAAACAGCCTGCTTTCATCTCCACTCCTACCACTAGGAGAAGAGTTTGGTAGCTGAACCCAGATCAGAAATGTCTAGCTGCTTCTGTATGTAGGAGGCCAAACAAAAAACACCATTCTGATTGCCTCTTGATTTTAATCCTCTGGATACGAGAAATAAAGTAAAAGGTACTGAGTATTGGAGAATAAGCAAACATTATCCAGTGAATCGTGCTACTGGACATCCTGTGCTTGTTCCTGGCTCCATTTTGTTTCTTTAACCAGCTAGCGTGCTGGCTCTTTGTATAATTATCCAGCATAGCTTGTAGATTAGATTCAGAATGAAAATGGGTACATTTCTCCAAGATAACATTAAACACGTGTAAAATTAAAGGACAGCTGAGTACCTTCTTCATTCCTTTAATCTTCTGCATGTACTGGAACATTTGTTTTATATAAAGGTTATATTACAAAAATACTGGACTTGGGGCAAAAAGCAAATCTTAAAGCATATAAACTAAAGTCTGGAGACCTCTAAAGCACAGAGTGAATAGATGCTCAAGAAATATTTGAAGTAACAGAATGTGGACTTTGCCCAGTTAAAAGTATCCCAAATGACAGCAGGGGAGTCAGTTTGGTTGTCAGACAAAACTGTAGAGAAAGCTGCAGATGAACAGAAAGTGCTGAAAATCTGGCCCTGAGACAATAGATGGGAGTACTAAATGGATGAGAGTGAGAACCGATGAAGGAAGTAGGAAATGGAGAAGTGCAAAATAAGAGTTGTTATACCAGAACCCCATCTAATGGTGTTTACAGCCTAATAAATATAGATATTTGTTCTCCTGATGCAGACTCACTACATTATAAGAGCATGTTATGGACTCATAGAAGGAGAAGAGCATCTGAATAAAAGGATATGCAGGTTAGACTCTGACCTAAGAGTTTCAGTGTGGTGTTTAGCCAGCTCCAATCCCATGGCTCCACTCTACTTTCACTGCCTGTTGCAAACAGGGGTCTTTTTCTCTTGTTTTTTACTTATTTAACCAAGTTATTAAGGTAATACTATCAACTACTTGGGAGCACTGCCTCAAGTAGTTTGATTCTCGTATTTTCCAAGGGCAATAAACCCAGCCCACGTTCAGATGCAATCCTGAGAATCTGTTGCATGTTGTGTTGATGTAGGATCTGCAGTTTTCCATCTTTCACCATATGCAGTGGAGGACAGTTTTCAAGCACTGCTGTTTATGATGCACTAGGCTGGCTGTTTCTCTCCACACATAAAAATCAGTCCCATTTTCTGCTAAGGATTCTAGCCAGGGTTGGTTCAATAGGTAATTTCCTGTAGTAAACATTACAATAATTAGAGTTATCGTTCCAGAGCACTGAACTTTCAGTGTCTTTTATTACTGCATTGCAGAAATCATACAAAAAGCAACCTCAGTCAGATGTGGCTATTGTTATTAACTTCAGTTTTGCTAAAGCAAATATACAATGTGAAAAATGCAGAAACTGGATGGTTTGGTATTTGTAACCATTTCTATTATTAACATGCCCTTAAAATACATATAAAAGAACATGCATGCAACTGAAGACTGAAGAGAGTTAATCCAAGAAGAAAAGTTAAAATTCCATTTAGGAAAAATTAAACCTCCAAACCTACTGCTTTCTTGTGCTTATTTTATTTATAAAGTAGTTTGTTGATTTATATTAAGGAATAGGTTTATAAGTATGTGTTTAGGAAGCTACCCACATGACAAACAATTAACAAAATCACAGAAGTGACCCTAAGAATCACCTGGTCCAACCTTTCTAGGTAATAGTATAGTTTAAATGAGATGGCCCAGCACCTTGTTAATCTGACCCTTAAAATTGTGTAATGTATGGGAATTCATTAGTTCCCTTGTGAGATTATTCCAATGGTAAACTTCACTGTAATGGATAACATTAAATTTAGGATAGCAGTATCCAGATGTTGAGAATGTGCAAAGAGAAGCCCTGCAAGAAGACACAGTGAGATTTGGTTCAAATCATTTGCCCAGGGTTACAGAAGGTAAGGATAGGTCACAAGCTGAGAATTTGAGGGAGAACACTCTATTTAGAATTAGTGAAAGTGAGAAGTTCTTGAGGTGTCTTCCTTTTATGCGTGCTTACTTCACTGTATGAAGTGGTCTACTTAGAGTGCCACGACGTGTTTGGAATAAACAGTAGAGTGCTATATTTCACTGTAAGGTCTGTCTATAGAAAGTACTGACTCTCAGATCAGCTGTTTACATTTTTTGGAAAAAGCTCCCATCTGTTACAGCAAACTTGTGAATATAGGTCTAAAGGTTGCAATAACATTAATGCTTTAAGTATTCAAATGAAATATCAGAGTCCAGTTGCAGATACCAGATTCCAAAGTGACAGTGTCCTGAATTCACCTCTTTTATTAACAGGCCATTTGATAATCCGTGTTAGTATCTATAGATGTCTAAGTCTTTGAAGGTCTGTGAGGGGCCAGATGTACAAATGCAGTTACAACATAAAATCCTCACAAAAGCTTTTCCACCACGCTAGCATGACCACATAAAATTTGGCCTCTTTTTTTTTTTTTTTTTGGCTCTGCAGCTACAGCACCATCAAGACCTATTTAGAGTGAAAATAGGCTTGGTAAGGGAAGTCTCGAGCTTCAGGCTGTTCCCAGTGAAAGTTAAAGGTAAAGCAATTGCAGAAATAGACATATACCTAACTTCCATGTATATTTTGCCCCTCATTTGTAAAAGAACCAAATCATCACTGACAGCATGGGATTTCTGTGTTTCTTTTTTGTCATGGTTTGCATTGTTTCAATTTAAAGCATAACCAAAGCCCTTGATATTTTTATTCCTCACATGAGCTACTCTAATTTACTTCTATAGTGGCCATCTGACTAGAATGAAGATGTATGCCCCTGTTTTGATCCTTGTAATGATGAGGGGTGAACTGTAAGTTTGTTATATTACCTTCCTTGTTTCTACTCTTTTGTATCCGTGGTTTTTTAATTTACATTGCATTGCGAATGAAAACCCTTATCTTCTGTTATGGGTTTTTTTTTCCCTGCCACTCAAATTTTGCATCAACACAAAAGGTTTGTTCTTCAGTTCGTGTTCAGTATTTGGTCATGTTCATTATGAGCTGTATCTAGAATACACAGACCACATATTATATATAAAATATCATTTCTTACTGCATTTTCTTTGATACCTTATTATTAAGGGATTTTTTTTTTAGTCGATAGAAACCCAGTCTGTGAATACTCTGTATTCAAATGAGCTTTGCATGTGTAATCATATCTATTTTTACTCCTAAATGCTTGGTGATCAACAGTAATTTCAAGTACAATGGTTATAAATCATATTACTTGTAAGCACACTGAAACTGGCTACATAGGACCGTGCAGAGGGTTAATAGTCCAGTAATAATTAAAATAATCCTCTTTAGTTCTGTAATAATTTTGGCCACCTGCCTTCATCCAACCCCAACACCACCCTCAGTACTCCTTAAAAAAATATTAACATTACAGACAATCTTGTGTAACAGATTAACATAACATATCTGGAACATTACTCAGATTTTTGGGCAATGGCAATCTGAATGTGTTCCTAAGTTAAGGTTGTTTTTTTTTTTTTTCTTGACAGCATCCTGCTGTTAACTTTTGACTTTTTTTAATTTTTTTTTTTTAATTGATGGGGTTCTATGTAACTGGAAAATGCTGTCTGTGATACCACAGGGAGGGTTATGCAAGTGTACGCATTGGGGGGACTCTGCTGAACAGAAATACCCAATGTTTTAAGGGGTTCACACAGATAAACAGTATTGTAAGGCCTGAAATAGTTCACTTGGTTTCAGATTGTTCACAGTTCGTGCTGGTGGGTTACACAAATACAGATGCACAAGAGGGATTTTTAAAACACAGGATTTTTTTTCTGTAAAAAAATTATATGTAACATCTCTGAGTCAGAAACAGTAACATAACCATCTAAGCAGAAGACTGGAAGTTAGGAAGCCTTTTATTTTCTTCTGTTCATTATCTCACCCCATCTCGGTTTTTTGATAGTTTTTTCTCACTTGAAAAGTAGGAATTTTGCCAGTGAGTTTTTTGACGAATGGTGTTCAGGACATCAGTTGAAGTATGATACACTCTTCAATTTATTGTCCCCTTTTTTTAGATGACCAGATCTAGGAACAAAATAACTCTCTGCTATAAATGGGATTTAATATTGTGTTTTTATTTGTTTGGTTGGTTGGTTTTGGTTTTTTTGGTTTTTTGTTGTTTGTTTTTTTTTTTTTTAGTAACAGATTCTGTCTTGTCTGTTGGTAAAATAATTGGCCTCTGAAAAGAATCAGTAAGTAAACAACCAAGTAATTTTTGCTAGTACTTATTGTAATTCCTATTTTAAGAATTACCTAATAATGATTGACTTTTCAATAGAAGCGTTTGGGTATATCAGGAGCATGTTTTACTAAACAAAAAGAGGGGAAAAAAAAATATCCCTCTGTGATTTGAAAGAGACCACTTAGTCTGTGAACGTACTTGCTCCACACTAGATAGTAGATGTTATTCTCAGATAAATAGAATACAGTCTATATCCCTCTACTGGAAACTCTTCAGTTTTGTCTGAATACTTCACCTGCTCCATCCACCTGCCCTCAAAACAACAAACAGATTTGGCTACTGTGTGTTCCTAAAGTAAATTTTAGGAGTGTCATATAAATTATTAATTTAATGAAGTTAATATTTAATTAACCTTTTAATCATTAACAGAAGTGGAAAGTTCAGAGTGAAGATATTCCTCTTCCTCCTCACGAAAATAAACATTAACAAATCGGTTTAATTCCTCTGCACAATGTCAGTTACTCTGGTTTGGGAAGTTAACTTGCTCGTAGTAGATGGGTATGAAGATACTACTCTGGCAAAGTATTAAGATTACTTTTATGCCCTTAACAAAATTGTCCAAAAGTGTTATTGACAGATATAGTACCTGCAGTAGGAATCACTGGTGTTAGCATTATCAGCACCTGGATAATACTCATCATTCAGTTAACTGAAAGCTTTTCCATTTGTTTTCTCATCCTGTTACCTGGAGAAAAAGTTGAGGCCACTGTGGTCTTTCGATGGCTCTTGTTTCTTGGTCGTAGCTCATTTAGGAACAGGCGAGTCAAACAAATAAATTGTGCTCGTATGGTAAAATCTGCAATGCAGATTTGTTCCCAGGAAAGGCCATCCCACTACTATTGCCCTGGAAGAAAGATCCTTTTGCTCTGCGGTAAGTGAGCTGCTCGGCTGCTCGCTGCTGCCGTGCTTCCTGGTGGCAGGATCTGTGGTCCGAGTCCTGCTCCTTAGCGTCCCTCTCATTTCTCTGCCGTCAGCCAGGAAGCAGCGAGAGCAGGTCTTTAGCTACTGCATTAAGTATTGATTCCTCTCTGCTGATAACAACCATTTCTAATAGTGATACAAGTACTGTTTGGGGAACTGTTAGTGTATGGCTTTCGTTTTACAGAGTGACTTGCTGAAGCTGAGAAGCATGAGCGTGGTAGCGATGTTTGCTCCTAGCTGTTGGCTCAGTGCTAACCGCTGGGCTTGCAATAGGCGTTGTGCAGTTCAGGCTCATTCACTATACAGCAGTGCTTTGTTTTAAAGCAAGACTTTCGTGCTTTTACAGGTACCAAATAGGTGCATTTTGACATTACTGAATAAAGAGGAGAAGCTTGAATTTGCAAAATCTGATTCTTGAGATACCACGGCTTTCTCATTCTACTTAGGACCTGGAAAATGAGCAAAAGCACTGGTATGTTTTTATGCAACTCTACTGGTATCCTGTGATTTCTTTAGAGAACTCCTTCTAGCTTTTACTTGGCAAAAACACTGAATACATTGCTTAACTTTCTGTGCACAGAATGGAAGCTGTTAGTCTAAGTCACTCTTTTGTGAGAGAGACAAAACAATGTATCTTTCGTTCTCCTTGTCTGTTTAATGTTGGAAGAGGCATCGCTTTAATTGTGTGTTAACCAGTTCTCATTTTGGAAGAGCTCTTTGAAATACCACTTCACAGTTAGTTCAGAGCTTCATGATCCTATCGTGTAGTCTAGTGCCAGATTGTTCTGATATGTGCAAAATCTGCATAGAAAAGCCAAGCATTTTTGGATCTCCAAATCTGATCTGTGGGTTGACACAGAAAACGCTATAAGCATTTTTAAAGTTATTTCAGCCACAGACAGATTCGTTTTCACTGGGATTCACAGGTATTTCCTTCTCTGAATAGTAGAACTTGCGATCAAAGTCCTGATAGCAGATTTTTATCACCTTTCTTGCGGGTGGGGGGAGGGGGGGAATCTAATTTTGGTGTGAATACTTTTACTTATAATAATTATTTATATTGTAACAGCACCACGAGTATTCCTGATGGGCTTCTGGTGTGGGCTAAGAGCAGCACAAATGTCAGCTAGACCTAGCAAGTTACAGACATTTGTTTGGCCTGCCAGTAGCTCAGGAAATGGTGGTCAATTGTTACACTACCTGGACACTAAGAAACAATGAGTTCTGTTTGATTTGCCAGTGCACTTAACAGCGCTAGCAGCGTGCACCTAAGTCTTTTGCACCATGTATGCTGAATAGTCAGCACACATAGATGTTGACCTACCACCGTTTTGCCTCTTAGAATACCAAGGGAACACTACAGAGAGATCTGATTTGTGATAGAATTATATATAGCTCAGTTATCTAAATGTGAGGCAGTTAGTCTAGGCATCTAGGCTCAGTAGAAGGAATAGACATAGGAGAGGGAAAGCTTTCCCTGGTGATTCACTTCACAATGTATCTGAGAAAAGAAGGAATTGTTCGAGATGCTTACCTTGTTCTAAGCAGTGAAAGGAGCAGCCTAGGCAGCAGTGTCTTTTAGATGACCAAAGTTAGATAGTTAGATGAGATGACTTTCCCTTCAATGCCCACATGTTTCTATTTTGCTGCTTGCAAAGTGAGGATAATCTAGTTCTATTTGGTTTTGCTTTACAGTGTTTTGAGATTCTTGATGTTATGCAAATACAAAGCAGCATAATGTTTGGAATTGCTGAATTATCAGGGCAGATGTAATACTGGGATTTCTGGAGCAAGCTTTGTATTAATTGAGAGGAAGACAGGCTTTATTGTTAAAGCAGTAGAATATAGCCTGAGATAAAAGTTCAGCACTGTATTTTGCCACAGATTTCCTAACTTAAATCTGTGTGTCCCAGCTCATCTGAAAAAGTAGTTCCTGCTTTTCCATTCTTTGGCTGGTGTGTCTGAAAAGATTTTTATAGTGACAACTGTGTCTCAGTCTCTGTCACTGCAGTGCAGATAGCTCACTGTGATCTCTAAACTCTACTGCAATATAAATAATTTATTGTCTCCCTGTACTGGACATTGATGAGGCCACACCTCAAATCCTAGGTTCAGTTTTGCACTCCTCACTCCAAAAAGGACATTATACTGCAGGAGTGTGCCCAGAGAAGGGCAACCAAGTTGGTGAAGGGTCTGGAGAATGGGTCTTGTGAGGAGCAGCTAAAGGAACTGGGATTGTTTAGTCTGGAGAAGAGGAGGCTGAGGGGAAACCACTTGGCTCTCTACAACTCACTAAAGGAGGTTGGAGTGAGGTGGGTGTTGGTCTCTTCGCCCTAGTATCAAGTAACTATGTAAAATATTTGTGCTAAAGTGTTCTTAATTTAAGAGCACCACTTCGCATAAATGGTGAGGTAAAATCATACTTCAATATCATTGATTTCTATAAAATTACAGCAAAGGTTATTTTGATCCACAACTATCCCTACACTTTTTTGCTGGTGAATTTTCAGTTCAAAAAAGTGGAGTCCTTTTTGGGTTGTTTCCTTCAGATCTTGATCTGTACCAACTTTCTGCTTGTTCCATAAAATATGAGATGCTTTTGTAATGGAACTATCTGCTAGCTTGCAATACAGCTCCCACCCAACATGGTTTTAATTCAAGCACTATATATTGACATATCTCAGCTAAGGTTTTCACTAAATCAACTGTCCTTAGGTCGTTAAAGTGGGATGGATGTTAGAACTAAAAATGTCCTACTGATCTGAATATCTCTGTCATCATATTGATTAATATAATGGTTATTTTTGTAAGGATATTAATTTTTAATTAGACCTGCTCTTATTACTTGCTTTCTATGTACTAATTTCTACATATTAATTATTATTAAAAATAAATACAGCGTCCATAATGAATTATAGAAATTATGGGAAATACAAGGGGGAAAGTGATGTCAGGATCAGAGATGTATTGTGAGTGCCATAGTGGGTATGGTTTCAAGTGTGTACTTTTCTTCTAGTTCCCCTTATATGTAGAGCAGAGGAACCTATTGCAGCATGAAGGAACTGTTTTCTGTCCAAAAGTCATTGTAAAGTGGCAAATACTGAATTTTTAATGTTCCCCATGGAATATAGCAGTGGAAAGATACATTTTCTAAGAGGTTTTGTAGATTGTTGTGTTTTGTGGGTTTTTTCCTAGAGGAAATGTGAACTAAATTTCTCTATTGTGAGGCGTTTTAGGGTATGCCGTGTAAATGATGTACATGTACTGGTATAATGTTGAAAAATTCAGTAAAGTACAAGAATAAAAGGAATGTGAAATAGACTCAATTTTGTTTTGTTTTTGTTTTTCAAAATACAAATGTTTCTGAATGTCAGTTGACAAATATCAGCTGAAGATACAGAGAAAAGCTTTGGAACTGATATTTTGTCAGGGATTGTAGTCAACAGTAAGGGTCCTTTGTAATAATACTGAAAATAGTTCACCAACAGGAAAAAAAATTCTTTTACTGTGATCATATATTTTTGCAGAAAAGAAGTTTGGTATTTACTCAAGTTTAAGTATCTCTCTACCTCATTATAAAACAATTTAAAGATACATTGACAAATTACACAGCCTAAGAAATAGAAAAAATGAAAACATATTGGTTACAGACAATATTTCTTGCTTTTTGATGGACTTTTCCTTCCTAACTGGGGTATGATGAACTTCAGAGGCAACTGGAAGCAACTTGTCCTGGGAGGTTATCTTCCTTCAAGTTGTTCCAGGGAAGGTTCAGGTTGGATATTAGGAAAAAAATATTCACTGAAAGTGTTATCAAGCATTGGAACAGGCTGCCCAGGGAGGTGGTGGAGATACTGTCCCTGGAGGTACTTAAAAGACATGTGGATGTGGCACTTAGAAACATGGTTTAGCTGTAGTGGCTTACCAGTAGTGGTGAGATTGTGACCTTAAAGCAAGCGTTCAGACTTGATCAAGAAGGTCTCTCAGCCTCAGCAGTTACCTGGTTCTATGATTTTCCCTTATCTGTCCCTTACAAATGCCTGCTGGAGTAGCTTTGATTCACTTTCTAAATAGGAGGGGCATGAAAAACTGTAAAGTTAAAATCTTCTTTCCAGTGGTAATTCCTGAACATCAGTACAGCCAAATGGCTGTATCTGTAGCTAGATAAGTCTCCAGCTCTTCCAGGAAAACTTGGATCTGCGATTAATTCTCCTTTGGTACCACCCGCTGCTCATATGTGCTGGGCATCTTTCCCTGGGGCTTCCAGCTAGCATTGTGTAAGCACACCCTGGAAAGGCTGCATAATTCATGAAGGCATAGCTTACTTACCTGCCTCATCAAATATGTCCTGAGAGCATTCCTAAACTCATATATATATATATCCTACTTTGTCTTTTAGGTTCGGTGAAAAAGGTTTTGGAGGAAATGTTGTATGCTTTGTTGCAGTTGCCTCCACTGTGGAATGTCAATAATTAAGGAAGTCACCTTTTCCTTCAGCTGGATGTCTGCTGAGGCTTCTGGAGGGATATTTAAAACTGGAAGTTAAAAGAGGGATGATCATTATGCATATATCCCTAATTCTGTGTCTTTGGTCTGCTGAAGTGTTTATAAGCTAGCCTTTAACTTCATCAGATACCTTTTTGTCTTTTCTTTACAAATCTTCTGTTTATTCTTATTTTCTGCAGCATTAGGTATACTTAGAAATACATGCATTACTTATATACTGTTCTCTGTGTGTCAAACAGAATTTGTAAGTCATTTACGTGAGCAGTACACAGTAAACCATTTTCACACAGTGTACTAAATATTAAATATACGGCATAATGTGCTAATAAAATGTTGCTAACATAAGTAGGCCACCTAAATTAGAGTCTAAACCAGCTCTGTGATTAACTGTCTCATCTCCTGAATTGCACCTTTAGAAGGCTTTGGTAGGGAAAAAACCAACCAAACAAACAAAAAAAAAAAACCAACCCAAAACATATAGTACTTAAATATTGGGGGGAAAAATGTAAAGATCTAAAACCAGGAAAAAAAACCAAATTATGTTGGAACATTATAGCAGTTAAGAATAGATCAATAAACATGTTATCAGATGGCATATTTGTACATGTTTGTAGCAATGATGAGGGAATAGTAGTATGTGGATACCTGTTAAATGTTGTCATTAATGCTCTTGTGAAGACTTCTGTGTGAAATATTAGAATAGATCCATAGTGGCACATCTCATATGTGCATCTTCAGCCTATATAGAATCATAGAATGG